>JABWIB010009720.1:1836-12493 GCA_016617825.1 Platyplectrum ornatum | reverse complement strand
TGAATACACATTTGTGGAAATCGTCAGCAAAATCGTCAGCCACTGACGATTTCTGTAAATCGTCATTTAGTGAATTCCCCCTTAGTGCGTGTACCTAACACTTCAAATAAAAATAAAGAAACAAACCATTGCAATGTTAAACCACCACTAGTGCTGTGCAAGCCCAGTATAAAAAAAATTGGGGGGTGGAGGGAGAACAAGTGTTGTGTGGTACTCCCTTTACTGGTACTACATTTTACCAGCTGTGACTGCTAGAACCATAATCACAGTGTAACCCCACCAGACACAACCCAGATGGTACAAGGGCTGCAAAAGACAACATAGGCCTCTAGCTCAACTAAATATTTAACTATTTTACATGGCAGCAGGTACTTTTTTTTTTTCAAGGGCTACCAATGCTTTGTGGCTCATGTAAAAANAATAAATTAAGGCAAAATATATAGTCAAAAAATAAAGAATTAAAAAGAAATGTAAAAATACCTGAGATACTGAAAACCCTTAAATTTATGTGATAATTTTACATTCAATTCCTGGCAAACTCAGCATGACTAGATTGCATTACATTCAAGGTTAGTGCTTTTACAAGGGACATTAATGCCCTGCTAGCTTTTTTTGGCCATACTTACCCCTGCAATGCTGCAAAGGTAGAATGATTAAATGTTTACTTATAACGCAGTCCCAGGGGATTGTCAATGTAACAGATTTTATATGTGCATTNTTTTATTGTCTCTCCCAGAGCTGTGACTTATGGTCTTTAGGTGTCATTATCTATGTGATGCTCTGTGGCTATCCTCCTTTTTACTCCAAGCATCACAGCCGGACGATCCCAAAAGACATGAGGAAGAAGATCATGACTGGAAGTTTTGAATTCCCTGAGGAAGAATGGAGTCAGATCTCAGAAATGGCAAAAGACATTGTCAGAAAGTTAGTAATTGTTCTTTGTGTCTTCAGAAATGTGGATTGGCACCTTGACATGTGTAGGACCATTACTGATATTTCCACAGTAACTAAGCTTATTCATTCTCAAGCTTTCAAACCTGTCATTTTCCACAATGTTGTACAGAGAAGAACATAGTAGCATTAGCGTTGTAGAACAGTGAGCAGAAGTACTTTTATACAGCTGTAATAAAATTAATCTGCATATGTATTAGATTTAATTACCTTTCTAAAGTCCTTGTTATATAATTATAATTCTCCCCTTTAGTCTGTGGAAGTAATTATATATTACTGTGGAGAGCTAATTGCAATTATATTAACATTCAGAGATTAGAATACAGTGGCATGGACAACTTGCCTGGTATAATTTACCTAATTATAAANTTTTTTTAACAATCATGTAATTTATTATATCAAGTAAAAGAAAATCTTGTTTTAGAGCCAGCTATGATTTTTATATATANGATAATTAAGTACCAAACATTCAGCAGTGCCTGATCCTTGTTTGTGCTTGTCTTCACCATAACCTGAATACCGTTTTAATTTCATTCTGAATGAACCATGTTGGATTCTTCTTTTTTGTACCCATTCCAATATATCCTAGAACCTGGCTTGTCATTGACTGGTCTACATTAATGCTATAACTCCTTCATTAACCACATTACGCATTACAGAGAATGATCAAATATCACATTAATCACTATAATATATAANTATATATGTCCTCTTTAGGTTGCTGAAGGTTAAGCCAGAGGAGCGTCTCACCATTGAAGGAGTACTGGAGCACCCCTGGCTGAACTCTACTGAAGCCTTGGATAACATATTGCCATCTGCACAGATGATGATGGATAAGGTTGTAATTCAATTCTGTGCTCTTGCTTAGTCATTCAATGTATAGATTCTTCATATAATGTCTAAGGTTGTGCCACAACGGCTAATAACTTTCAGTACCTTTTATGACTCATGTCACTAAATAGAACAATAGATTTTATGAATTTATAAACATGAGTCACAATGTGAGTGACATTGTGCTAACATTACTACCTGTATTTTATTTAAAGGATACAGTTTGTGATTGGCATGGAGACCAGGAGTTACTCTCTATAGATTTTGTGGATTTGTGCCTCTCAGAATGTAAATCAGTCATTGTGCTATTTCCTTGGGGCTGGGTATCATGATGACAGCACAGTGTTACTGTAAACACTTCCTATCTTCACTTAAGAGACTGCTCTTTGGAGAGTTTCAGAGGAACAAATTAAAATGTGTGGCATTTTCCATTGCAGGCTATGGTTGCTGGGATACAACAAGCTCATGCTGAGCAGCTTGCCAACATGAGAATACAAGATCTTAATGTTAATTTGAAGCCGTTAAATATCGTCAACAATCCTATTCTACGCAAGAGAAAACTGCTAGGGTAAATATTGTAGATAAACACTGCCTCCCGTTGAATTGCAGTGTGGTATGAGCCACTCTCTTGAGACCTTTTGCCTTTATAGTTTTTTAGCAATTTACCATTCTGATTCTTCAGTAGTAGCTTCAGGTATTGCACCCCATCAAATTAGAGTGGCAGATTTCTAATTCAATAGCAGTCAAGTGCTCAATCAATATCATGAAATGATAAGACTATAGTCAATTACCACCATAAATCACATGAATGAGAACAAAATTCTACGACTGAGACATGTTCCTTTTTACTGAAAGCAATCTGGTGNTGCATCACTGCTAATGTAATAATCCCTTTAACATGCAAATGTCTATGCTTTTCTCATTGCTATGTTATATATGGGAATAATTGTGGACTGTTTTCATTTTTATTTTAGGGTGGTTGGGTTGAACATATTACCAACAATTTCTATGCATTCATCATTATATTCCTTTTTCTACTCTGTCGTAAATACTTATTGTTTTAACATTTTTCTTAGCTTTTAAAATTGTTGTAGTTTCAGCTTTTATTGATCAATTTCTCTTTGGAATCTGAAACAATGTAGTTCTATTACATGCTTATACACTGTATATCCTGCATTATCATTTGATTGGCATTGAAGTCCTACCTCAGGTTTTCTCTGCCAATCAAACTGATTTATTATCTGCTGCTATTATGATGCAAAATTAAACCCCCAGTTCAAATATTTGAATTGGACTCTTTGTACATTTAAATTTCTATCTGTAATAACTTTTGAAATACATGAAAGTTGCATTTCTAGCAATTCTTAACTTCTTCTTCATGCACTGTTGATTATGTAGATTTAATAATGTAATACATTATGGTACACATGATTTGGTTTTATTGATTTACATGATTATGGTACTATTGATGTTTTGTTATAACAGTGCTATGTTATGGAAAATGTGATTATTTTTTGTTGTTGTTGAAATATAGGACAAAGCCAAAGGATAGCATTTATATCCAAGATCCTGAGAATGGAGGTGAAGATTCCAATGTTGCTTTGGAAAAACTGCGGGATGTTATTGCACAGTGTATACTACCACAGGCTGGTAAATCCATCAACTGCTTAATGTCTTTGTACTGTTATTTTCTTGCATCTCGNGATTGCATCTATATGGGTTCATGGTCACTGATTGCTTTTCTACAAATCCACACAGCATTCAAAAAACCCTGTACTGTACGATTTAAATGCCTCCCCATACACAATGAGTACACACTGGCAGGTTGTCACGGCCACTGTTTTGAAGGATTCCGTCACAGAATCCAGAATCGCAGTCATAGTGCTTTATGATATGTAAGCAGCACACACTGAGTACTTCTGCATCCCACACACATAGATAGGCTCCAGTTCAGTAATCTGGTTCCAGTCTGTTTACATCTGCTTTTTTTTCAGGAGAAAATGAGGATGAAAAATTAAATGAAGTTGTGCTAGAAGCCTGGGAATACAACAGAGACTGTAAATTATTAAGAGATACTTTGCAAAGCTTCAGTTGGAATGGTAAGAGTGACCATCATGCTAATGCCACAAATTGAAATCCCATAGTTAAAAGGATACTGGACCTGTTATTGAGTTATTACAACCATTTGTTATCTCCTTAATAAATAAGAGCCCATTCTGTTTAGTATTTTTGGACCAGATCCAGACTTACAAGCATATAGATACGAGTGGGCAAAACCATGACAAATTGCAGGGGAGGTAAAGAGCCAATACAATAACCTTACACTGTGACATCATTGGAGAGCCAGATTCAATAACCTTACACTGTGACATCATTGGAGAGCCAGATACAATAACCTTACACTGTGACATCATNGTAGAGTTTAATTTACAATATATATACAATACAATACTTCACAATATATAGTGAAGTTCTGTATGTTTTTTATTACCATATTCTCAATGTTCCTCATGGAAAAAAGAAGAAACATGTACTGTGATACCATATATTTAAACACATATTTTATATCTTATTCAACGCATAGATTCCGCGTGTGTGTGTGTGTAAAAATGCCCCCAGAGTATTCCCTACACCAGTTGTTCTTTTATTATTGTCTAATTAAGTACCATTACTTCATACATACAAATATTAACTCTGTTATCAGTTGAATGTATATAGCTTTTAATTTTTTGAATGTAATGTGTGTACCCACCCCATCCCACAACTCCCTGTATGTCTGTAGTCACTTGGATGATGGGAAAACTCTGGGGGCCCAGCTTATACTCACTAAACTGCAAGAATATAAGAGTGGAGCTGTTGCCCATAGCCATTCCATTCCCACAGTTTATTAAATAAAGGCCTAGATGTAGGCAAGGTAATAGAAGACAATAGTCACAAGTGAGAATTGAGACTTTGATTCCAAAAGTCTTTGTTTATTCTTTATAAATATATAGATCTTTTATAGCTCATTTGACAGTATTTTCTATTATATTTTTTATTTTAGGGCAAGGATTTACAGACAAAGTTGATCGTCTCAAACTTGCAGAAATTGTAAAACAAGTTATTGAAGAGCAAACAAACTCTCAAGAGGATTCTCAGTAGCTAAAGTGTTTTTTCTTTTTTATGATTTTTTTNATGAAATCTTGCATCTTAAAAACTCTAAAATAGTTTTATGTAAATTATCACTGAATTTCCACAGTGCTTGAACATACAGCATAAATGTAGATAGAGGTTAAATCATTGGTACTGTAATTTATTTAGAAAAATATGAACTTATTTTTTTTCACACTACTGTACTGTTAATAGGTACAAGTCTAGCAGGGAATACTCAGCCGTACATGAATTTGTAGTATTTTTACAAAGGTATGAGTCCTCTCCATTTTCTGGCCCCTGGATAGTCTGCAGGCTGCTGTATACACAAGTTGCTTGTTACTTTCATTTCCAGAGAAGCCTATAATGTACTGTTGAGCATTATGTTTTAGGCTTGGCTGGCAGTCAGTGCATTAACCTACTTGAAAATAGATTTTATTTATTGTTTATTTTTTTGTGGAATGTAACATACTTAGTTACACTGGCTAGCAGTTTCCTCAGGAATAATTGGATAGAGCACATGCCTTTGATTTGTTCACCAGCTGTTCCGTATACACATCAGTATAATTCAGCAAGATGTGACATTCGACTTCTACGCAACGCTAGAAATTCTGCTTCTGTTGACTTCTAGTCCACTATGTGGCGCTGTTGTACAGTCATGACATCTACCATATGCATTTTTGGTGTTGTGTTGCCTGTTTTATCAGTTATTTTTTTTTTTTTAGTTGTACGATTCTGAGCTTTAATAGATTTTGTTTTAGATCATCTAGTTTTCTATTTTATCATTTTTCTTTCATATCATATATGCATATGTGATATACACTTAGTGTGCCTGTACATGCAGTGATTAACTGCAGATGACTGTGCCAATTCTGGAGATTTGTAGATGAAATCTTGGCAACTGCATATTGGTGGGATAAAGCTCAAATGTATCCTTGACTTCCCTGCTAAATGGATCTAGCATATAGACTAGGGTTCTATTAAATGTACATCTGTACTTGTGATTCTATTGCAAAATCTTCAATTGGCTTTTATGTTCTTATTAATTTCCTATTCATGCAGACTTGTCATGATAGTAGCACATGTACACGTGTGTGCTGTATTCAAAACTTGGTCATTTATATTTAGGTTGATTTGCATAAGCATATTTTGTGTCCCATAGCTGGGTGCTGCTGGGATTAAAATTCCCTGGCATTATCTAAAATCTCATCCATGAAAACCCACCTCCCTTTTCTGCATTAAGAATTTACACATGTAACTGATCAGCTTTTCAACGGTTAAAAACTTGTGCAATATCCTACAAATTCATATCATTTAGGTACAGGTCTTATGGGGCGTATTGGCATGTTGGAGGCCACCAGTTGTCCACCTAGAAGAGGAATAAAATGTTAACACTTAGTTGCTGTTTAGTGTTAATTGACAGTGTCTTCTTTTAGAATAGCAAAAATGCATACTGCTGACTAATGTTATCTATTTATTTAAACATCCATCCGCATGAAGTGGTGCCATACATGTGAAGTATAACTGAGAGACACTCCTTTTGAGCCCTGTCCATTGCTTACGTATTGGTAATGGCAAAAGCTTTTCCATGACTAATTTNTGACGTGTTTTTCTCAAGAGCAATGGCTTTTTTATTGTGAAATCATAGACATTGTGTGGTAACAGTAATCCAGGACTTGCTCTGCTTCACTTGTTTAAGGCTGGACATTTCCATTATATATTACTTTTAAGCCTGAGAACAGTATATGTTTTTTGTTACTGCAACTCTACCTAGCTTTCTATTATCATTGTAGTTGCAGTACGCCTTGCGTATTCTACGGTGTGAAAGTCTTGGCCTCACATGGCAATTTGGCATAGGTATTGCTGTGTTGCTGTGCTTGGGTTTTGCCTATTTTAAGGTAATAACGTGTTAATATATAGTTGCACTNTTTATTTATTGTTATTTTTTACTTCTAATATGACAAAGTGAGTAAAGCGACAGTCTGCATGACCTCACATTCATTCTTTTCTGCATGATTGGTCAAGACGCAGATACTACATTTCATGCTGGTGATCTTGCTTTCGGTGCTGTGATCAATTTGATTTGACCAATGTACTATGGTGTGCAAGTGTATATGGATGCTTGCAAGTTATCACCTTTCACATCTGTCCTGCATTCAATGTGAATGTTTTCTAATTCTTTTTTTAAGTTGGTGTCCTTCTTGCTGCATTCACATAAGAGAAGAATAAATTCTTTTTATTAATCTCAACATAATATACGTGTAACTAGAAGGTTACTCGAAACGTTTTGTTGATTTGATTGTAACATAAGAATTGTTTAATGTTAATGAATATGATGAAATCCCTTATTTCTTATAGCTGAAATTTATTTGCTTAAAGTCAAACTCCTTTTTGTGGAGTTAACATAAGAAAACATATGAAAGCCTATAATTTGTTAGTAGGGTGTAAATAATATTTGCCTTTACAGTTTATAACATCTACTGAGGTGCTACTACAATGGCTGTCACACCACAAACTTAACCTTTCGGGTTTCAACAGATTACAGCCAAAATGTTTCTATGATATCCAGCTTCCAACCCAATTCTTGTACATTTTTACGATTTAGAATTTTGCCTTTGGGGTCCTGCAGAGCCTGACATTCAATCATCACTGTAAATGATATATATTTTGAACAATCTGTAAATGTTTGCAAGTCGGAAGAAAATCATAACTGCCCTCACCTGCCATAGCTGTTTACTTACTTCATCTGTTTTATTGACCTGTCTCACCAAGTGATACTATGCGTTTTATTTCTTTCTCTTCTAATCTCCAAATCTGATGTTTAATCTGTGAAACTTTAGGTTCAGATTAAATAGTTTTCCTATGAGGATGTTTGTGGAGTTGACATGTTGTTTATGTGTTTGGTTTTAATGGTTGAGTGTTGTGGTATAAATGTTCCCTTTATGTGGTTATATTTGAAATTTTTGTTTGGGATTTAAATTCATTTACTCTTGTAAGTAAGTTTTAGGTGTANTTTTTACACAAATCTGTGAGGATAATTTATTTTATTGAACCTCCAATAGTCCCTGGAATTTATTTATAATGTTGACTCTTTTGTTCATTATAGTAAAACACAGGGAGGTCAACCACATTAATGACTGGTTATGTAACAATGCATTCTTATGTTACAACTTCTCTGCAACCAAAGAAATACNTACACCTCTATCAGCCAAAAGGTTATGTTCCTTGTAATATGATACGAAGCACTACAAACTTGACATATTTCGTAGATGCGCACTATAAAGAAACATTGTAATATCCTATGTAAGTAGTTCAGCAATGTTTCGTGCTGTGCAAATATGCATGTTCTATTTAAAGCAAAAGACTTTGTAGAAGCCACAACTGCCTTTCTTTTTTTACAGGCGTGTACATGAACATATAGAAAGCAATATACAACNTTACTTTTCAATCTTTCTTTGTATACAAAAGTATTACTAAATGTAANACACTTGGTGAAAGGCTGAACTGTATCGTATTGGAAGAAAATAGAATTGCCATTCACTAACTGAGAAGTAAAGTGATGTCTGGGAGACTGCCAAATGTGGGCTGAGCTCCCAGACTCCTGGCAAAGTAGGCCACCCTCCTGCATTTGGCTCACAGACTTCATGTAAATGCTTCATTGAGCCTACCACAGCATTGCACAGCAGTGACGGGGCTTGATGTTGCATTTCATGGAGGAAAGAATGAAAAGATGACAAGCATGATGTAAAAGTCTCCTCAGTGGGATTACTGGTTAGCAGTATATCTGCTGCGTTTAGGAAAATATTTCTCACCAGATTTGCTAAATAATCTTTATTCTGATGTGCTAATCAAATNATGACATATATTTGTGAATAGATTTTAGATTCTCAATAAAATAAATAATAATAAACAGTTAGGTTTAGTGGTCCATTTGCTAGAATATATTACATTTGGTTTTTTTCCCCATGAAAGAAACCTTACACATCACCTTAGTGTTTTAAAGTGAATGTAACAACATTTTAGTTATGGAGTTGCAAAACTTTAAAACCGTGTATGATTATTTACAAATTAATTTTCCATTTTCTTATGATAGGAAATNTTATAGGAAAATGAATGTCAATTTACTCCATGGTTAAAAATTATGTTGTAGGCTAGTGTAAATACAATGGTTTTAAAATGCTTATTTGTCTCAATGTCAACAAGATGATTTTGCTGCAGATCTTCTAACAAGTACTATTTACAGGCACAACTACGTAAATAGTAAGATAACAGAATAAATGTTTGATTTTCTTTTTATTGTCAAGAAAAATATTGTAGTCATATTTAACATTTGAAGATTAAAAGGTTAAACAAATTTCAATTATTGCAAGGAATTTTGAATGAAATTATCTTGTCTAATCTTTTGCTGTGTTCATTATTCTTAAACCATCTCAATTCTTTAATTTATCTTGCAATGTTTATTGTATAATGTCTTGACATTGTTTTCAAACCAGTATTATAATGTAAATATACATTAATGTATATAAAATAATTTTACTTTAAAGTACATTTGTCTCTTGACTTCACTGGCGCATTGAATTATTGAATTGCATTATTGAATAGAGTGCGGAAAACCAATTTTTCTACTAAAGTTAAAAAAAATAAGATAAATCGTTTGTTTACCCTACTGTTTCAAAACCCCTTAAAAATAATTGCATAGTGTGTGGACTAGGTGTGCCTGCAATTGACAGTTAGTGAATGGCCACTTAAAAAAATGCAAATAACAATATCGGGAATTCCGATTGACAATATTGTTTGTTTAATAAATAAAAGGTAAAATAACTAAATGGAGAGGAGCCCACCTGCTGCCCCAGCACTTCCTCTCTGGCTGAAGAGGAAGTCCTGTATGCGTGCAGGTACCCTCCTGTCATTCATACAGAACTTCCTCTCCGGTGGAGTGTCCGGTGAAAATGAAGGCAATCCAAGCCACAGNTGGGGCTATGCAGGTCTTGTAGAAGCAGGATCACGGAGTGAGTGCGATGACGAATTCTCCTCCTCCATATGTTCCTCCTCCAGGAAAGCCACCGCATCATCAGGATTAAGGAAATTATGGTGTTCAGAACCATTAAACAGGCAAAGGCGTGCCGGATAAAATAGAGCAAATTTGTGGTCCTCCTTGACTAGAGCAGTACGGCGCGTAGCAAAAGCCTTCGCCCTCGCCACCTCNGCTGAGTAATCTTGAAATAAACGGAGCCTGTGACCCTCCCAGATCAGAGAGGGAAACTTCTTCATCCAAATTACATCTTTATGGAGATAAATCAGGCAGCGGAAGATGACAGGTCGAGGCCTAGTAGCATCTGTGTCTCTTCGGGGGCCCAGGCGGTGGGCACGTTCCACAACAAGACCTTTACAGTCCTTTTCAATACGGAGAAGTGCANGTAAAGAGACTGAGGAAGGTGGTGAGGTCAGGTTATTTCAGGGTTTCAGGCAAACCAGTGATTCTCAGATTATTACGCATGGTGCGGTTCTCCAGATCAACAACTTTATTCCACAGCATTTTATTTTCCTTAAGCAAAGCAAAATTGGGCCTTAAGATCAAACACATCTTGAAAAACCTCACCCGCTGTTTGCTCCACTCTAAACAGCCTCTNGTCAGCCTTCTCCAGATGATCTTGCATACTTTTCCAGATGATCTTGTCAGTGATTTCCTTGACCATGGAGGCATAGGTGATAGGAGTCTCTGTAACAGTAGTGCTGGCAGTATCCT
>JABWIB010009718.1:0-10064 GCA_016617825.1 Platyplectrum ornatum | reverse complement strand
AATAAAGTATTCTCCCTGCATGCAAACACTGACATTCATTTTACCCCCCCTGCAATTCATCATGGTTTTACCCAACTTTAAGCTGCTGTTCCAAATGAGTAGTGTTCGCCTTTCCCGTCTTTAGTTTTAATGTAATAGCAGCATGACTATATAGCTCTGACAATATCTAATGCTTGGTCACACACTGGGCTGTCCTTAAATCCCCATGTCAGTTACACCATAGCCGTCAGTACGGATAACATCCTACCGGTGTGCACGGATGACAATGCAGAGAAATCGCATCGCCCGACTGTAATTTTTATTGTTACCTTTTATACTTGGCTAAATGTATTCATTGCCATTAAATTATTTTACCAACATGCCACACACAGAGGCTTTACCTACACATTAACCACAGAGTACAGGCATGTCCAAACACCAGATACAATAAGGTCATTTTCCATTCATATTAGCAGAATGTGTGTGTTATCTGTGTCTGTGAAATAAACGTGTATAGTTCATATATATATATATATATATATATATATATATATATATATATAAATAAATAAATAAATAAATAATGTATGGTGCATGTAGGAGGCCAGAAGAAACAGAAGACAGAACACTGGTCTTGGATAGAAGAGTTCATTAGGAGACACAAGTTGTTCAGCATCTATTACCTATGGAGTGCATAGACTGGTAATGGTCGGGGCACACATAATTACACGGCCTCACATCACTCCGGGGCTCCTCCTCCAAGGACAAGCTGGAACCGACCGGCCAGAGCTAGGCCTCAGCCTCGGTGTTTCCTGCGAGTTACCGGGGACGGGGGATTATGGGAAGAGAAGCAGCACGAGGACAGACGCGCCACCTGCTCCAGCTCACGCTCTATGGAGCTCGGCTCCCGAGTCACCATGGCACCCCATGTGTCCCCCGCAACAAGTGCCCAGGCCGGCTCCTCACATGCCCCGGGGCCCATGCCTGACACTTCCTGTCACTCACACCTGCTGGGGGCCCCGGTGTCCCTCACACTCCGCCAAGAGTCAGCGTGACCGGTGTCTGGTGACTGTGACCCGGGGGAAGGTGTCAGCAGCAGCCGGGGAGCCGGGGACACTGTGTGAGGTGCCATGTAACTTGGAGCTCCTGCCGGATCACTTCCCGCTACACCGCCGCCGCCGCCGGGTAGCTTTCCGGTCCCTACACTCGCACACCACCAAGCCACCCTGCCAAGCCCCAGTCCTGTCACTCACATTGCTGTGCGGATCGATGGCCTGAAGCAGCCTCTCCCTGATCTCCCGCGGGGATACCGGAGCCGCTGTCATTGCCTCTGTCCGGGGATCACAGCGGAGGGCGGCGCGGCATGTTCCCGGAGATGGAGGGACACAGTGGCCGGGTACCGGTAGCCCTGGACACCGGAGACTCCCAGGCGCGTCTCTCCAGCTGGAGTCGAGCGACCGGGAGCCCCGAGGCACGACGGGAAATCCGCCGCCGCACGCTTTGTGACGCCACAGAGGCGACGTCTTTGCGTCACAATTCCTTTGGGCAGCACGCACGTCACGTATGCACGCAATCACGTATAGCGCCCTTCCCCCATCTAGGAAGTGTTAGGGAATGAGCTGTCAAAGGTTCAGCGTGGATACAGACATTAGATTGTCTCTATCAGCTCCGATATCTAATGACCTGGACACACACTGGACAATGATATGGGACATGCACTATGTACTATTTCACTTCCAATGGAATAAAACATGCACCAGGGCCTACATTTACTGAGCAGGGAGGCTGAAAAGTGGGGATGTTGCCCATAGCAACCAATCAGGTTCACGTTAATCTCAAGTATGCAAAATTAAACTAAAGCTGGCCATACACTATAAGATACATTGTTCCAATCTAAGCATTTTTCAAGAGTGGGTAAAACCATGTTGAATTGCAGGGGAGGAATTGGAAAATTGAATTAATTGCAATCAGTATTACAGGTGGGAGATGATTTTCCTAGCACAAGTGTAATAACAGTGAAACAGTAACGCTGGTCAGTATCTGTGTGCAACATGTAACAATATTCTCCCTGCATGCACACACTGACATTCATTTTACCTCCCCTGCAATTCAACATGGTTTTACCCACTCTTTAAAAATGCTTAGATTGGAACAATTTATCTTATAGTGTATGGCCATCTTAAGCGCTTGAATCTGATTGGTTGTTATGGGCAACATTCCCACTTTCCAATCTCCCTGCTTAGTAAATTTAAACCCTGGAATGAACCACATCATTATACACAAACGCAACATTTCATAGCAGTAGCTGATGTGTGCAACCAATAAAAGCAGCAGCTTTTTTAATTGTGTATTTTTTTTATAAATTAGATCCAAATTAATAGAAAAAAACCAAACACAACTACAACCATATCATGTTATAAATACAACACAAGGCTCCAACTGTAAGCAGATCATTAATCTAATATGTACTGTATGTAATGTCTGTGTATGCTAAAGTTTATAGTGTACACAACTGACGTCAGGCATACATGTAATGTAACTGTTCTATTATTATATTATTTTCATTTACTTTTTAAAGTTTACATATGAAAAAGCACAGCCTAAACAAAAACTTATGATAATGATGTCACCAGAAATGTACAATTTACATATTTCCACCACTATCAGGTTTTACAATAAAACTCACATTTATTTCAGCTGTGGCTCTAGTTCCCAATAACATGTTCTTAATAATAAGAACCAGTAGACCCTAATAAGAACATGGTTTTAGAGCAGACTGAATTTGAGGCTCACCAACCTTCTGTAATGGAGAAGAAAAGATAGGAAGAGCGAACACTACTGTACATAAATGTGAACATAAACAGATGTTTTCTCAGCCATGGATGAACAAATGGAAAACCTACAATTGTTTTCCCATTTTAATTTTGTAAGGTTACTACAATTCCAGAATATACAAAGTTGAAGTAAAAAGAACAAATTCCCATAGAGCTTCTTTTCTGTATTGGTAATCAGGGATCCATTGTGAAACTGTTAAAGTGTATATATAGAGCCAGATACGCAATTTACTGTTCAAGTTTTTGATGCCAAATAAATAGGTTATGATAACTATGAGATTATTAACTAAATAATATTATGGATTGTTTATGACTCCCTTCTTTTAATTGACAACCAATTCTGATATTGAAATAGAAATACGCTTATATTATCTGCTTATTCATTAGACAACATGTGTCATTAAAAACTGAAGCAATGCAAATAATAAGGGTCTGTTTACTAAATTTAGATTACAAATATTAGAGTTAGAAATGGGTGAGACGTTTTCATAGTTAAACACACATACTTTTCTCTGATTAGCAAAGTAAGATCAGTAGTAGCTGATGCAGATTTGCACTTACGCCCTTTTTCTAGTTGACCTGAGATAAACCATGTTGCAATGTGAGGGGTGCAAATGATTCTTAATTCTATAGAATGTAGACAAACCATTTTGCTTTTGCAAATAGAACTCACACACTGCAAAGCTTTATGATTAATTTGTAAATTAGAGTTGAGCAATTAAATATCATCTTTGAACTGTAAGGGCCTGATCTAGAGTTGCACCTTTTTTACATTGTATTGCATGCAGAAAGTATTTTCGTTTATATTTGCCTCCCCCTGCAGTTCAAGGTTTGGTTTTGTCCAGGTCTACACTTGTTTTACTCCCAAACTCNGGATCAGCCTGCAGTGCAAANATTAAGCGCTGATACCAGACACATATATGGATCTCAAAAACTCAAAATAGAAACAAGACAGGAGAAATACATACATGTAACATTGTTTACTTACATTATACATTCTCAAGAAATCGCAAATATTTTACGCTAAGAAATAAAAAGAAGATTTTGTGTTGCATAACCTTGAACAATAAATCCTACCCAATTAGTAGCAGAATTTAGTGCTAACTTATTAAAGATGTCTACTTCTAAAAACAAGACAGCATTTAGGTTTGTAATCCTTAATATAAAAGCAATTCCAGATGTCATGCTATTTCTAAAGACCACAAACAATTCTGTGTTTTTTCAAGACAAGAACAAATATTCATAAACNTCTTTAAAGTCCCCAGTAATTTCAACAATTCTACATGTCCCTTATATACAAGTATACAGATTTGAAAGTAAGATTGAACTTCACTATAGAAACAGGAAATTGGCATTAGAGAAGGGAAATAGTTTATAATAAATCAGCGTAGCCAATGAGAATTTTTCATGGAGTCCCACGACCGTATTCATGAACCAAATAANCTGAAAAGAAGAATAGAGCACATTAAATAACTATATCTGAAATGTATGTATAAAAAAAAGATGAATGTTACTGATACACAATGGCTTAGTGAACAAATAACATGTAAGGGAAACCCTTAAATGACACTATGCCATAAAACAGTAGAAGCTCCTAAACTGTAATGTCACATTTAAACATATGCACCTATGGTTCATGTCAATGTAACTTAATAACCTAAAGTGATAAAAATAATACATCGGGACAAAGCATAAACAAGCATGAAGAAGTCTTAGAGGTGTGCGTAACTGAATTAAAGGAAAATTCATAGTATCAATTAATAAGTTTAGAAGATAATGTCATTCAAAACATTTTCATATTTTTTATACAATAAATAGATTTTTAATAAATGGTATAAAACCATATTAAATACAATAATCTCATCCCCCCAGTGTTCCTTTTGAAGAAATACTTACACTATCATGCAAAACATCATAAAAATGTTCCACAGTGCAATAAAAATCCTGAAATAGCGAAGACTGAGCAGAAATTCCCGAATGTTGTCACCTGAAATAGGAACAAATGAATTAGGAACAAATCAGTTTTAATGAAATATAAATAACCTTATTTCTTGGAAAATATAGACATGAATCTGTGATCAATACACCCCCATATCCATACACAAAATATGAAAGTGACAGCACATAAGAGCCACATGGCCCAGTTGTGTAATAGCTATTGTACTACAGTACACATAGCCTATTGTATAGGGCACCACAAGAGGCTGCCTCAGTGATGTGACTGATACGCAAACTGCTGGAGGGAGAGGAAGTTGAAAATGTGGAAGTAAGAGGAAGGAAGAAGCAACAGGAAAGAGGTAAGGTAAGGTAAGGTATAAGTCCTTACTGTACAATCAAAAGACCATCATAATTAGTACCATGCTGGTTCTGGATTCAGCATTCTGTTCTGNCACTATGGAGCGTGCACATGTACCCCCTTACTAAAGGGGGGTATTTTCCAATTCTAACCACAGGAAAACACTATACCCAGAGTATATTATTAATAAAATATGCCACTTGTGTGNGGATATAAACAGATTTATAAATGATTCATTATCCTTTTTTTGTTTGGGTATATACATATACACACATATGAAAGAATCTCCCTCAATATCCATTAGGACTCAAAATTACACAGTACAGCAAAACCCATTCAATAGAAAAAAAAGAAAAACCTTCAGATTCCTTGGTGTGCAGACTCTCCCTCTACTCCAAAATAATAAGCATGCAACAAAAGATTTGTGTGCCTGTGAGGAGACACCAAATTGGTCATGGTTGGCCCTAGGACTGGTCATTGGTCTGATCAACCAGGTACCACTTCAGTGTGTGGGCACAGCACATTTTTCCGTTTAACAACAAGAAAACATCCCTGAAACGCTTTATTTTATCATTTGATAATCCAAATAATTATCAGACCATTGCAGTGCCAGCGTTTCTCTGGCTTGTCAGCTTGCAGCCTGTCTACGGATCTCATTTTGTTTGGGGAAGGGGGGACATTGGCCTTTCCCTAACCACCAGTAAAAGCCTAATTATTACCCGTTTCATTAACGTACCACTGACGTCTGATTAATTCATATCTCATTTATGTCCATTTATTCCCCAATAATAGAGAACATATATTTGAAAATATCTGTACAGAAGACAACTGTACAGACATCCACCAAAATGTTTTACCCAGTGAGTAGTTTCATTGTATTGGATGAGTACATATGCTTAGAAAATAGATCCAAAAGGAAATGTACCTGCTCTTTTTTGTTAACTTCAATAGACTGATTGCAAAAGTACACTTGAAGGTCCTACTTTATTGTACTTGTACTATACAATCAATCTAAACATTAAAATGAAAATGCTTTACGGCTATGTATGAAGGCAATAAACAACACCACTATTAAAAAAACATAAATGATTGTAATTCAAAGAATAGTCCCCTGTGAGCAGATGAGGGATTTTATCTAAATAGGATTATGTTAAGCATTCTTATCTGCAGAACATCTACTTAATGCAATAGTGATGGAGAGGAAAAATGCTTTTGTATAGCACAGTAGCGTGGAATAGCGTGTTTAAGTCAGCTGTAAAACAGCAATCCCCAATCTTAAATTAGAGTAATTAGTTTGACAGAGGAGGAGGTGACTATATGCCATGATTTTCATTTATATTATACTTTACTAGAGTGAAGAGCATGCATGGCACCTATAAAAACAAGAAAGATATCTTATTAACAGAGTTCCTAATAGTTCCTGCAGGTGACTAATCTTTTGTCTTTAGAAGCAAGACTGTATACTTTCAGTCTTTTGTGGTATGAGCTTGACAGTTACTTTGGCAACATTTATAGAGTCAACAACATTAAACATGTATGTCAAAAAAACAGAAGTTGACANGGTTGTTTGCTTTTGACAATACTAAGGTCAAGAATATTGTTATCTCGATCTTAGCATTGCTAATACGCACAGTGCTCACTTCATAACAACCAGTCAACAGGTGTTGACGTTGTTACATTGCCTCTTAGTGGACCTCACCATCACAACATTGTCCATAAAGACAACCAAACCAAACCCTGTTAATCTCAAGTCTGCCGATTAGGTAAGTTCGTAAGTGTGTATTCCCTCCATTGCTATGATATGCCAGATGAATACACTTAAATACCTCATATTTTTTTATATATTAATGCATGTACTAAACACTAGGCTATGAGGATTAAGGATATTATATAAATAAAACTAAAAATTTATTTAAGCTGTCTTTCAAGACTTAAAGAAACATTCAACATAACAAATTCCTTCTTGTTGCTGCCTGATCATTCCTCCACCTGTGTTCATGTGCAGTCTTTTTAATATGAGAGCACATATGCAAGTAGCAATTTAAAATACAAACACATACCAGACATACTGGTAGGGTAAGGTGTGTCTAGGAACTAATGGTGCTTCTAAATGTTTGACACAAAATAATAAATACCAACAGGGGGTACAAAAGATTAATTACTTGCCTTACACTGTTGAGTCAATTCAAATAAGTTTTTAATCATTAAAAAAGTGAAGAAAAAAAGAATGATATGAATGTAATTTTGTATCCATGTAAGAGTTTCGTAGTTTAAATTATGCAATGGTGCAATTGAATATGTACCAATGGAGTGCGGATTTGGTAGCACATTTTCCTCTTTTCGTTACTTACCTGTGGTCGCCTCACCAGCGTCATCTCCAAATCCTTGAGATTCTTTTTTCTTTCTGAGAGTAAAAACAATAAAAAACATGTAAATATCAANTGAAGTGATCTTTATTTTCCTTTAAATGTTTTCATATGATCATATAGCTGGTTAAGTAAAATGAAACAAAACATTTATTATGGGGNATATGGATTCTTATTATAAGGGATCATTTCAGAGCAGTTATAGGGAGTGAAGATCATAATTAAGGGGCCCTTTATTCTTCTACCTGCACTTATGGATGATTATAGGGCTCAATGTCCCCCATAATAAAGTGGTCTCAAACCCCTTTTAATTTCACTTTTTTCATTCCTCCTTATATATGTATTCCTTCAGACACAGATTTAACTTAAGCAATTTCAGCGTTCAGTGAACCAAACAATTTAATGACTTAAGCTGGCCATACACCAGAAAGATAATCTTTCCAATCAACAGATAAATGACCCTCACAGCAGAAATCTGTTAGATGTGCACTCATTAAATGCATGTTTTGTGAGTACACATGTAACAGATTTCTGCTGTGAGGGTCATTTATCTGTTGATTGGAAAGATTATCTTTCTGGTGTATGGCCAGCTTTAGTTATGTGTACGGTAACCCACACTATGTAGATGTGGAAGAATATGTGGGAGACAACTCCCCCGTACATAGGGGAATCTGCAAATAGACTCCTACCTTAAGTTTGCATACCGTCCTTGCCTAAATGGAAGGTGGTGCAGAAATCTTACTGTACCATTACCCCACTTTGTCTGTGAAACTGACCCCTACCACCCCCTCCACATCAATGGTGTTGTCTACATTGTGCTGTGGAGTGTGAATACACAATCAAATTTTCTTAGTGTTTCCCCCGTGTGGATGTGGCCCAATGTTATTAGCAGAGTAACTGTTGTACAGTTCGAATGGGTTTAGAGCCAGGGCTGCCACAGGGTGACTTCCCTATATGATTCTATGTGGCAGGCACATATGACTAGGCACCCAGAATTACACAGCCCATTGTACAGTACTATTTCCAATGATGGAATTCTGTCCATATGGTGACATATATTGTGATCATGCTTTTTAAAATAAATATACCACTCTTAACTATTCTGTGCTATAAGCATTCTTTAAAAATGACTACTATACAATTAATGACATATTTGTGATCATATCAGGGAAGCATCCAAGTGACTACCACATAATACAAAAAGTATTTTAATGACTACCACTCAATGTTCAGTGTTCAGCGCAGTACTTATCAATAACAATAATAATAATTTTACTGCATGTCAACCAGTGCCCTAGTATTGTCTTAATCTGTGAAGTATCTCAGCAACACACCACAAGACAACTCACCTACTGATCCCAATATACTCTATCCCCNATGTTCTTTTGATTTCCCTGCTCATTAGCCCACTCCTATTGTACGGAGTACCAGCTTGTCTTTACTTTAGAACTTATTTAAAAGTGTCTTTGCCCCAAGTGCATTTCTTTCCTCCTGTCTTTAAGCCCTTTTCATTAGATTTTTAACATTATCAGTTTGTCATTATGTATGACTTTACAATTCCACTGGACAGTAAGGTTTGATCCAACTCCCTATTTCAAAACACAACATATAGCTGCTATATGCACATAAATAACATCATTATTGTGCACAATTGCAAATCTGCTTCATCCACACATCTCAGTGAATGCATCAATAATCATTCTACTTGTGCTAGCAAGAGCATTGGTTTTTATTGTCTTCGTCAGTGCATAGAGCAAGGGCATATCTATAATGCACAACAAGGGGGACAGACATTCTTCTTAAGGAGATCCCCAATATGGTGTACGGAGACTTATAGGCCACCATGACGCACTAAAAATGTAAACAAGCTAATGGGAAATGAGCAACCTGCTGGAGGTAGCGATCCTCTAGTCACATCGACCCACTTTGAAACATGACTGGGAATGAAAGCCAAGCCAGTAACCACTTCATTAAAAAAAAAGTGCCCATCTTAATATCATACACTTGATCTCAAGTGTTAAAAGTATCGTTCCTTATTAATAAGTCAATATGAGCAGGTAGGAAATAAATCCTATCTTTGGATTCGGAACACTGAATAGAACCCAGACTGTCAAAAAAATAGGAGTAATAACCTGGTCAATATCAATCCACATATTAAGTACACAGCGGTAATATTAAGGTAGGGTACTGGTGCTGTAAGTCATACATGCAAGGAGAGTGGTTAGCAAACCTCTTGCACAGATGCGTGGATACAGCTGGGGTTGCACCTGCTTAAGCAATGCTCTGAGTTTTATATCACATCCTTCGATCAAGTCCATTATTAAGTGGAGGGAAATACAATGGATACTCACAGTTTAAAGTTTAAGACTGCTCCTGCATTTACCAGCAGCGTCCTGTCATGGAGAAAATATAAATACATATAAAAAACTATAATACATATAATGAATAAATACACATTTTGCCACAATGTTATATATATATATATATCCTCCATAAATACATTTAACAATAATGAATGAATACAGTTAACGTAAAGCTAAAGGATAAGTCTGATTATTGTGTAGTGTATGGAGAACTTTACAATACTAC
>JABWIB010009712.1:0-10870 GCA_016617825.1 Platyplectrum ornatum | reverse complement strand
TTCATGAAAGGACTATGCATTGGCGGTGGTTAGAAAAGCTATGCTGACATTTCAGTGTCCTTTTGTTGCTACAATCTCAGTACTATATATTTAATCATCTTTTTCCCATACAAGTGAATGTTTTTTCAATTATGTTCTAACTGTAACCTTAATCATGAGAGGTACTTTTTCTATACTAGATTATGGATAAAAGAATATTATTGCAATATAAATAATATGTTTAGACCTTATGCAGCTAAACTGATTGCACATTGTCCTAAACAGCACATTGACCTAATTTCTCTGAACAAAGTTTAATGGATATTACTACTTATTTGTATGAATATTTTCAGCCATCTGAAAGCCAACAATTAATATTAGAAAAAAAACTTGGTGAGGGTCTCCAATTCACACCAATTCAGCTCCTTGTTTGGCCTTTACCAGAAGACATTTCCTACTTTGACCTAAAGNTTGCCAAAATTGTATATATTTCAAATGAGCCGGATAAATCTGTTGAAGATGGTTATTTTCCCTTACAGATGCTGCCCATCACATTGTTGCATAAGGATGAGCACATGCTTAATCAATGCGTTTCGTGCCTTTCTTTCTCAGGATAAACGCTCTATATTTGCTTTAATCAAACTCCAGCAAAGAAGTTAACAGCAAAGAACCTCCCAAATCTGAAGCTCTATGGCCAGGCAAGCCAACTCCCACATGTTAGAGATTGGCTTCATGGTACTACATGAACACTGGTCCCAACACATTACTCTGCCCCTTCTACTTATCCTGCTTTTTACATTGCAAAAGCACTCAGATTACTCAGGAGGTACGGTAAAATGATTTACTATTTTCCACTTGGTCCTTCTGGAAGACTGTACCGTATAAATGCTGTTTAAATGCCCATCATTCCTTATTTTTTTATCTTTCTTAACTACACAGAATTTTAAGGGGGACAGGCTGCTTACCCTTTTAGGGTCTGGGCATTCAGACAGATCACATGTGTTAAACATATAACTCTCCCTCATTATCATTCTAGATTACATATCCTTTAATCATAAAGCCTTCCATGAACTGATCAAACAGCACTGGATTATGTTCATGCTTTGGCTGATCATCTTTATGAAAAGAACTGGAGTGATGTGTTGGACCGGTTACTGTTGTACCCGCCTAGTGAATGGGGNACCAAAGGAGGTATTTGTCTCCAAACAGTAGGTTTATGATGGAGTTGACAGACACAACATTGTTTAAAATGTAGGGGGCCCACGGTTACCCTATTCTCTTCCACTTACTTGTTAGATGTCTGACCCTTCACTCCAGAGAGGGCTGTACTTAGACGGGCTAAGTAAATGGCTGTAATAATTTTGGTGGAGGCCCGAAAATGCGTCCTCCAAAATGGGATCCTGCCCAGAACCACTGACATCACCACTTTTAAAACCAAATTAATGTAGAGTGCTATACATTGTCCACCTCCATGCAATCTTAGATCCACATGTGTCTCCNGGCTGTTTTGGTTAAACATTTCTTCTGGTTATGTCCATCTATTTTTTAGATTGTCTTTACTGTATATCATTTTGTGGTTCTGACTTCTCACTGCATGCCATTACAACAAGTCATGTATGTTCTTTCCTTTGTTTTCATCCTTTTTATACCTATTTTCATAATTCTGTAATGTATGTGATATGGGCCTAAATTCACTAAGCAGGGATTTNAAAAGTGGGGATTTTGCTGATGGCAACCAATCAGATTTGAGCTCACATTCTCCAGTATGTAAAATGAAGCTGAGAGCTCGAATCTGATTGGTTGCCATGGGCAAAATCCCCACTTTTCAAATCTCCAGCAAAATCCCTGCTTAGTGAATTTAAGCCATGGTCTGAAAAATACTGTTGTGACTCTGCAAGAAAAGTCAGTGATTTTTAATATTTTAATACAGCTGTGATAATACAATGTGATTTTTATTGTTTTATTAAGACATTAATACTTATATTATATCTAAATGCAATGGAATCAACTTTGGATTCAATAAATTGCCCTAGATACCTTCAGGCCGCTGGATGCACGTGTGTTGGTTATCACTCAGGAAGAACCCTTCACGACAACGGCACTCATAGCTTCCCATCATGTTGACACATGTCTGCTGGCATCCACCATTTCCCTCCATGCATTCATCCAAATCTGAATGAAAAATGTTAAAGGACAACATAAAAAAAAATACAAAAAAATATATGGTTTTTGCAAAATTAAAATAAACTCTGACAAATGATTCTCTAATCTTATCTATAACAAACAATAATACATAATTTTATAATTAGAAAAATATAATTAATATAAACATCATTGTAACATTAGTTTCATGTGACCAGATTAAAAACAGGACCAATATGAGCAATAAAGTCAACAATACAACCATGAATCACACAAATTATCAGACTATCAGTCACCATAAGACAGATGAGAAATTGTGAGGAAGAAGTGGTGTTATATGTGTTCCTACATGCACTATTTGATACATTCCAAATTCTCTTGCTGGTAATGTATATCCCCTCTCCGTATTCCAATGGATTAATAAAAAAATGCAACAGAATACATGGCTAGATTAATGTCCACTCCTGTCCTTGTAACTGGTGATTTACCTTACTAAACAAACCTTGATAGATGGAGGGAATTCTTTTTTCCTCAGACTTCCACTCCATTTTCAAAGCTTGTTGAGGGCTTAGGACTGATGCTTAGCGAATAACCCTGACAAAACTGAATACTCCTGCAACTCATTACTACCCATTGTTGTTGATACTAAACACCTCCCTAGAGGCATATCTGACCATTTTTCCCTGATTATCACCCTTGCTGGTCAATTACTACGGGTGTACGTTTTCATAGAGATGCCTGTGGAAACTATTTGTCCAAACTGGGGAAGGAAGAGTCAGAAGGATTATCTCAGCAATCATTGGCTTCACCAATATCATACAACACGAAAGAGCTAAAACTGCAAAGGGATTTTTATCCCTCTTTAAAGATCTCTATAGATCCCGAGTTGCTTAATTCCCTGCATATTTATATCAGACCCATCTCCCTCAACTTGATTTGGAGGCTAAAAACATGCCCCGAACATGCCCGATCACTAAAGGAAATTCAAGCAGTACTATCTGCTCTTAATAACAGTAAAGTCCCTCGTAATCAGGGAGATTTCATATGTTATTAGTTTATTACTGAGATATATCCTTTGGCGTTAAAGAACTCAATTGGATTTGGTCAATGTTCAAGTTGTTGGCCTCAGATGATTTTGTGTTCTTCTTCGGTGTTCTGTACACCAGTGTGTTCGGTTTCTCTCGGTGTGGTACAGAAGAAAACACAGTGGTGCTCCCTAGTGAAATACTGTTAGCTGGGTGTGGAGAGGTATAGTTAATACACTTATGCTTTTGTAGCTTGATTTGTTGCGGAAATGCAGAAGTTTATGGATCAGTCTTCTCTCAGTTGTCGTCCTCCGGGTCCCGATTATTTGGNGGCCGGCGGAGGGTAAAAAAAGAGAGGTGATAGTATATAGTGTAGTAGGTTCTACTAGGGGGAACAGGGTGGGGTTTTTTTTTTGTTCTGCACTCACCCTTTTCCACCTTGTGTCATAGCATGTAGTGTGGATTCTCAGTGTGTTTTTCACTCTGACGGTTATCGCTGGTGGACTTTGGATGGTGTGCTGTGGACAGAGGCGGCCCTAGGCATAGGCAGCTGCCTATGGCCCTGCGGGGTCAGGGGACCATAGGGGCGCCCCCCTTGCTACCGCCACCATCACAAGATGCCTTGGACTGCTGGTAAGCTATGTTAACAAGCGCTCGCTCACCACAGTAAAACAAGCGTGCGTCACAGTAGAACGAGTGCATGCGCGCCACAGGCGGTGGAGGTGNGAAGGAAGATGCATCATCTGCTTATGACAATTCCACAACTATGACATAAAATATATTTTCACACTTATTCCCAGTTAATAAGACTAGACCCACGGTTCTCAAACTGTGGGTCGGGACCCCAAAGTGGGTCGTGACATCATGTGCATGGGGTCACAACTTCCTCAGAGAGACCATCTTCCAGTTGCAGGCCAGAATCTATGGGACCACTGGCACCAGGCGCTAGTTGGGTGGAACTATGATACATGCGTGCGTGAAGTGTTTGTTGACCCTTGGCCACCTAGACTGCTTCACTGAACCACATCCATCTCCACATTAATTTGTCACATAGGATTGCCAGTTGTCTTGATGCACAAATAATGTAATGTCCAAAGAGTTAAAGGGGGCTTTTAAACCCCCCCCCCCCAATTAACCCCATGAAGCTGTATAGTTTGGTACAAAACATATACTTACCACTGTTTAAAATGGACCCAATCGGATGTCTTGGTGAAAATATATAGGGGCAATGTATGCCGGTAATTTGCTTGGGGTTGTGTAAAAAATGTTTTTGTCAGATGGGGTCCCAGAGCACAATAGTTTGAGAACCCCTGGACTAGTCTTTATTCTTTCCAGGTGTACATATATTTTCATAAATATATGTGTGTGTGTACAGAGGCGGTCCTAGGCATATATATTTATTCATTTATGTGGGCCCCCCACAGACATTTTGCCTAGGGCCCCGCAAAACCTAGGGCCGCCCCTAGCCGTGGATTTCCAGAGGGGGGGGGGAGAGTCTGATAGTGAAGTATGTTTATATTGTTGACATGGGGGGGGTTTCTTTACAGGCCGTACTCACCCTCTTACCACTTGTTCATGTGCCTCTCAGGATTTGGTGGTGCTACCGGCTTCTATTCCCAGTAGTGCCCTCGTCTGGTTCTGTCCTCGCTATTATACAGTTGGGCTCTCACCTGACGGTGTCCCTCTCAGTTAGATGTTAGATGTAGTTGCGGCGCGTCTTCTGGGGTGCCATTGCGATGTCACTGCGTCTGANGTCTTTTGGGTATTGGTGCAGTGTTGCAGCGTCTGGCGTCTCCTCGGTAGCGTTGTTATATCGTGACCGATATCTCCTTGCTCCTCTGACTTGGTGTTTGCTGGCTTATGGTATTGTCAGCCCACAGCCCTCCCTTTTGGTGTGGTGGTCCCGATCACTGGAATCAGGCAGCGGGCANCATTTTTCATTGTCCCATATTTTTTTTTACAACATTCCAGTTAAACAGTGAAACAAAAATTCGAAGTGACTAAAATCAATATTGCGTTCAGTCTGGTCTTTTTGCCTCAATTTGTATGTCCTCCTAACAAACTTCAAGCCTTTTGGGTTCTGTGTATGATGTGATCGGACAAGCTGTGTAGGTTATAGCCTCGTTTGATATTGTAGTTCCCTAATTCGTTCTTTTAGGATGCATGTCGTACAGCCCAAATATTGTAGGCCACACGGGCATTCTATCAAGTACAGGACATAGTTTCTGTTACATGTAGTTTTAGATTGAATTTTGTATTCTTGGTTAGTTTTGAATATCTTTATTGGTTTCGTGGATTTTTGATTCGTAAATCTACACCTACGGTTCTCAAACTGTGGGTCGGGACCCCAGAGTGGGTCGCGACCTCAAGTGCATGGGGTTGCAACTTCCTCAGAGAGACTATCTCCCAGTTGCAGGCCAGGACCTATGGGACCCACTGGCGCCAGAGGCTAGTGGGATGCAACTGTGATACATGCGTGAAGTAGGTGAATGGTGCCCCTTGCCCCTTTATTGAACCACTTCCATCTCGACATTCATTTGTCACATAGGATTTTATATATAGGTTTTGGTTCTGTTTTGTATAATAATAATGTCTCNCTATTTATTTGTTCTGGTGTGTGTAGGGCTTCTGTAATGACTGTGTTTTCGTAGCCTTTTTCCTGAAATACTGTAGTTTATGCATTTGGGTGGCTTGCTCATTGTAATCTTATATGGTTATGCAGTTACAGAGGATTCTTTTGAACTGTCTTGTGGTATATTAGAGAGCCAGTTTGGGTGGTGGTTACTTATGGCCAGAATATAACTGTTTACGTCTACTTGTTTCTGAAATGTTNCGGTCATGATGGAATCGTCTTTTATGTAAATTTCGAGGTCCAGGAATTTGACCTTTTCTTTTCTGTGGTTGGTGGTAAATTTCAGGTTATTGCTGTTCTGGTTGAAATCCTGGTCCTCTGGTGAAGATATATTGATGATGTCTTCTTCATCTGGGAGGGCACCGAGGACACATTAACATTTTATGATCCCCCCTAGTAGAACCTACAACACTATATACCATTACCTCTCTTTTTTTACCCTCCACCGACCAACAAATAATCGGGATCCGGAGGACTACAACTGAGAGAAGACGGCTGATCCATAACAAATCAA
This sequence comes from Platyplectrum ornatum, assembly GCA_016617825.1. Taxonomy (NCBI): domain Eukaryota; kingdom Metazoa; phylum Chordata; class Amphibia; order Anura; family Limnodynastidae; genus Platyplectrum; species Platyplectrum ornatum. The sequence continues at coordinate 4,578 of JABWIB010009712.1, read as the reverse complement.
ACTACAAAAGCGTGAGTGTATTAACTATAACTCTCCACACCCAGCTATCAGTNTTTCACTAAGGAGCACCACTGTGTTTTCTTCTCATTTGCATGTAAACAACTGGAACTCTGAGAGAAACCGAACACACTGCTGTAATGAACAACACTGAAGAACAACACAACATCATCNGAGGCCAACAACTTGAACATTGACCAAATCCCATTGAGTTCTTTAACACAATAGGATATATCTCTGTAATAAACTAATAAAAACATATGACTCCCTAATTAAGTACCCAAAAGGGCTATATCACTGATCACTATTGCATTCCAACACTGAAGTTAGTGCTACCAACTGCTCTCTCCCCAAGGAAAGCTATATTCAACAAATTGTAGTGTTATTGGGACACTACCAGAGACAAGAGTAAATACTTCTACAACAAACATATCCAAGAAAATAGAAAACCTGAGCGCTGACCAACAAACCTCGTAACTATGGTATTCCAGAAGAAGTAAAATTACAATGTGATTTCTTCACTCCTAAATTATTAGACCTGTTCAATTTAAACCTTGAATCAGGCCATTATTTATTATTATTTATTTATACTTATTTATTAGGCGTCACACAGTTTCCGCAGCAATATACAATGGGGAATACAGACAATGGGTGGGGAAGAGGAGCCCTGCCTGCAAGCTTACATTCTAATGGCTTACATTCTAAAGCTTACATTATCACCTGTTCTGTCAACATTATGGGACTATTAGTAGGAGAACTTGAGANGTGTGGATGATGAAGAATGGAGTGATGTGCTAATCCATTATTATATCTTACACAGAACCTATAAGGCTGCAACGATTTGATGAATGTTCGTATGGACGTTTTCCAAGATGTGCTACTCTTCCTGGAACATTCTGGTACCTCCTATAAGGCTGCCCTTCCATTTATAGAATCTGGCAGGATGTTTGGATGCACGCTTTTAGTACTTAGGGGATCTTTTTGCCAATTAATCCAAAAATGTGTCTTTTTAGGCTCTCCTTGTTGAAAAACAAGTAAAATTATACAAATATATATATATATATATATATATATATATATATATATATGGGTGGTTGAGCACAGTAATTTATGTTGGATGGATCTTCAAGCTAAACTACTGCAATAAATGCTTTTGACATAAAAATGTCTAAAAAAATGCATAACAACTTTAACTGTAAAGAGTTGACAACCTCCCGGGATAAACCAATAATACAGCAATATGGAGGTGGGTCCAAATGTTGTGATTTATGCCCATTCATTGCGCAACTCTGGACAAAGGCACTGATTTACATTAAAAATCACTGTCTCAGCCCTGGTCCATGGAGNTTTGCAGGATACCAGGAGTTTCCCAGAAATTTTGTGAGAGTAGACAACCCTGGCACAACTACATAAGTAGTACAGTAGTACAAGGGCCAGAATGTGAGAATTGTAAATACTATCCCAAANGCCTGGTAAACACCAACAAATCAGTTCTCAGAACTCATACAAGAAGTGCCTGTGTGAGAATGCCACAGGAGCAAGAGGGAGAACTACACAGGTATGAGGGGAGTTTGTGGGGCTGGTTACATGATATGGCTACTTGGGGGGGCAGACGTTGATGTGGATACTGGGGGGGGGAGGAATAGGGTTGCCACCTTCCTCACCAAAAAATACTGGCCAGGATAAAAAGGGGGTATGGCTTTGGGGTTGTGGCTTGGGGTGGGATAGTTTCGCAACCTTCTTCAGCCCAGTATACAGGGTCTTAAAAATTAAAAATATATATATACATTGCTGTGCACACAGGTGACAGGTACAGCCCAAAATATATATAATATAATACAATGTAAAATATAATGTGACTTGCCAAGGGAGCTGTAGCTGCATTAATTAAAGTGGAACCCACCCCCCAAAAGAAAACACTGGCACCTGTCTCCTGGCAAAATTACCAGGCAGGCCGGTAGTTTACGCTACGCCCCTGGGTACCACCACTGTGCCATTGTATAGAATAGGTACAGGGGCCTTAGACTGACTTATAAAAGTATCGTTTAGATTGCACAGCAGATTTTACAGACATTGTTTCATAGGCATAGGTGGTCCTAAGCTTTGCCAGGCACTAGGCGAAAAAATAAGAATGGGGCTTCCACTGCTGGCCCCTAATCCCTCAGGTCATGTCCACACATGAACCCTGTGGCCAATAAATGGCTCCTAATTGGCTGCTGATGTGGGGGACTAATAAATTATTTACCTTCACTTTCTCACAAATGCACTGAGCATGAAAACTCAAAATTTAAAAAAAATTTACAATTTAATAAAATTCAAATAAAAACCAATCCTGAAATAAAGACAAAATTTATTATTTTTGCTATCCTAGTTATTTGGACATTGAATCTATATGTCATCATATATAATGTTTCTTGNATACCAGAAAACAAATATTCTTAATATAACCATGGTAATAATTCTGTAATCTGCAGTCTACCAGCAATTGTTTAACTGTCGTTTGTGCCTTTTTATGACCAGAAATAGTTGCTGAAACTAAATACAGCTTTTCATTTCCCTAGCGGTCCTCTTCAAAAGCATACCACATGCACTCCCTTCCCTGTATTGCTGCCAGCTTCCTCTATTTAAGTCAATAGACTTAGATTTGTGGGTTCCTGACTGGAAAGGTGGTTTTNAGATTTGGATAACAAAACTACATTTATGTGGATCAAGAAGAAGTATCAGCAAATCTGAGCCATTTAATTGCTCCAACTTTTCCTTCCCCAATTTTTGCATTACAATAACTTGTGAAATGAATTAGTTCTGATACAACCAAAAGCAGATTACAAGCTATAATAGTAACCATTATGATGTGTAGGTGTATGTAAATAATAGATTTAGTGTCTCACTATGGCTAAAATTAATTTTATCCACTTTTTGAAATAGTATACAGTACCTGTATGAAATAGTAGCCTGGGCACTGGTAAAGACCACATACATACATAACACAAGAACTGTTGAGTATGAAGCCCACTATTTTGGTGGCCACAGTNAACATGTACTTCATATTCTGTTGACCACATTTAAATGCAGACTTTTAATAATGTATAAGGTAGAGGGAGCTGTATTAAAAATATTTATGCAGTATGTATTCTGACATGTAGAANGGGAATGTTTCTATTTCTTTCTCTTGAATAGATATCTGGAGAAAACATTCCAAACTATTTAAAAATCTTTGTCTAGATATTTCCCAATCCCAACATATTCTACACTACTTATTGTGAAAATAAAATAATAAAAAAGTATAACATTTAGAGACTCTATTTTTCCATCTTATGTTGGTCAACTAGTCTTTAGGGATGCTTGTTATCTTATTATTATAATACATTTTGTCTTTGAAAAAAAACATGAAAAACATGAACAGTTGCAGGTGTTTAACTTTTGGGCATACCNCAAAAAGAAACATCCTTGAACCTATTGGTTATGACACATTAAGACAGATGTTAAGACAGATGTTATGTTATTTAAATGCAATTGTTATATTCAAATAAATGAGTGAAAATACACATTTTAAGTAAAGTGGAAATTACCTAGGCAGTTGTGCCCATCATTTGCAAGTCGAAATCCATCGTAACACGTGCATCGGTAGTTGCCAGGGATATTAACACACTCGTGTACACACCCTGCATTATCGTCACGTTCACATTCATCTACATCTATGAAAAAAACATATGTTATATGTATATTACTTGCATTAACACCCAATAAATAAATCTATATAGTTATATTATTATAAAATGTCTCTACCTTTGCAATGCTTTCCATCCCCTGTGTATCCAGACTTGCATATGCACTTATATGAACGGAGAGTGTTCTGGCAGATTGCATCTATGTGACAATTGTCTGTTCCTTCCACACATTCATCTGTATCTATTGAAGAACAACGCATTAGTATAAAGCCATACATTTAAGTGCAGAAAAATATTTTTACTTAACACCATCCACTCTCTCATCATCTCCCGTCTAGATTACTGGAATATTCTCCTCACCCACCGCACCACCTATAACTCTTCCACTCTCTCAATCCCTACACTGGCTTCCTACACACTCCTCACCAACTACTCACCATAACCTATAAGGCTCTCTCATTTTCCATCTTGACTACACAAGTTATTCTTTAGAGAGCAATCTAAAAGTTCCAACAAAATCTATTCATATACTAGGAAGAAAAAAGTTGTTTGTAAAACAAAAATGCAGGGTGATGTGATATGATAAAAAAGTGTATATTAAGATAAAAAAAATACAATGGAGAAGGGCATCCTAACTCTCCTTAGGTTAGGATTTCATAATAGACCTAGGGGGGAATTCACTAACTGACGAATTCTGCAGAGATTTCATATCGTCAGCGTTNGTCAGTGATCTGAAATNGTCANTGACTGGTGATGTATAGTATTCAGTAAGTGACGATTTCTATTGACGATATGAATTCTCTGACAAATGCTGACAATATCCACTGACGAAAATACAGCTATTCGTCAGGCGATATTGCACTAAACTGACGTATACACTGACGATTTTCAGTAAAATCGTCATGTCGAATTC
>JABWIB010009707.1:14740-25861 GCA_016617825.1 Platyplectrum ornatum | reverse complement strand
AAAGCCTTACTAAAATGTAGATAAGCTATATCCACAGCCCGTCCTTGATCTACACTTTTGTGACCAAGTCAACAAATGCAATTAGATTTGTTTGACATGATTTTCCCTCTGCGAAACAATGTCACCTTGAGCTCCTCCACGCACACCTCCTTAGTCTCAGTGAGGTGGGGTTCTGTCCCCCGGGTGTGGTAGCCTTGCAGTGAGCAGAGCACTGAGGCTCGGCCTTCCCACCAGGTATCCCTCCGTGAGGTGCATCAGGTGTCTCCCATCAGGCACCACAGGTGGACGCATGAAATTCAAAGTGGTTACACCTCTCCTCTGCTAACAGCTTCTCGTGACCTGCGAGCAGCCTCACAGCCACAGTCTGATCCTCTGATCGTTCTCCATCAGTGGTGCTGTGTAGCCGGCCCACTATTTCTGACTGGGCCCGTACTCGGGGTGTCAGTCTATCCCCCCGAGCACCCACGCAGCTGCCAAAGGGGTAGTGAGGGCTGCACTTTGGGCCATCATAGATCTCCCCATTCCAGACTGTATACATCCTCACTAACAGGGAACTGCCAGCAAAATCAAGAATAAATAAAAACCAATAAATAATCAAATAAATAAATAATTAATACAAATAATAAAATCAAAACATAAAAACCATCAAAAAAATTAAATCTAATTCAAAATGTGCAAAAAATATATATCCATTGCCACAATACTTTGAAAAATAAACTTCCTACAATTACTAGGAATTACTTAATCAGCTATTCATTACTACCCCCTGCTGGTCACCCTTCCTGCACTCCATCTGCTAACATGATGTAACCTATCTCGCCATCCACCCATGCAGTGATATTTTTGATGTGACCAACACTACATCTCCTGTCTGACTTTCCCAGACGCTTAAGCTTCTCCTCCATGAAAATGGGCCCGTGTCCCCTTAAATCACAGTGTTTTCCTTTACCTTTTACGAAGGAGCCTTCTGATTCTTTCAGGACTCTTTCATCTAATCATTAGCCCGCCATACCAGTTGTCCTCTTTCAAGGAGCTACTGCAAGGTTCTCCAAGCGTCCAAAACTACTTCACAGCTGGTTCCTGATCACTCACCCTCTTCTGTGCTTGAAACGCTTACTCCAGCTATAGGCCTCTCCATCACTTTTCCCCCTGATGCCCGTAACGGCTACCATCTATCAGCAACTCCTCATATCTCTTAGGGCAATCCTGACAACTGAAATAAAGGCTTCTGCTAAAGTGACTATTTTAGAGCTTGGGCATACCCAAAGTCCTGACTTACTCATTGATGGCATTCACCTATCTACACCTAGGGCAAAGACGAGCGACTTACCTAGAGACACACTCCTCCGAATGCACTATTTTCATGTTAAAGAGCAAGTCCAAGTCCTGAGGGTAGCTAGATAAGCTGAAGTGATCTGACTGCAGGCTTACAGATTTTCCCAGATCTCTCCGCTACTACTCATCAAAAGATGCACCTTGCACCCGATTACCACCGTTTTGAGAGCTCAGGATATCTCTTATAGATGTGGATTCTGTGTCAAGTTGCTGGATCAGTACGACGGGTCTACCTACGTCATCTATTCCCAAGAGGCTGGAACAAAGCTCCTCACCAAGTGGAAACTGCCAGTTCCTGCCAATGACACCACTCCTCCCACCCACTTCAGACAATATGGAACCCAGTTGGCTGAAACTCTTACGGGAAGGTTTTTCTACATTTTCTCTTTACTAGGGACTGTAACTTGGAATCTTCCCCTTCAGGACATGCCTCTCCTATCCCTGCACATTAAATAGTCTCTAACGCTCTATGTATTTCCTATGTGTCTCACTAGCTCCCGTCCCTTGTGGATTATGGTTAATGTTCTGACATTGAAAGTTAGAGGCCAGAATTCCCCGCTTGGNCCTCTCTGCCTTTCATGGGCATAAGGTGGATACGGTTGCGCTACAGGAAACCCACTTCTGCTCCAGGCTCCCCTATTATTTCGGGATAATCGCTACACGACGTGTTACAGAGAAAGCTGACCCCTCAAATGCCCCTTCGCGGCGAGGCTTCAATTTGACCTGAAATTCCACCTTTATGGACATGCATGGNCACTACCTCTTAGTGACAGGCCTCTTGGAAGGGAAGTGGGTGACTCCAGTGTCTTTCTACGCACCCAATTACAGACAGGATCAATTCCTGTGCCAAGTATGTAATCTTATCCAAATTCATAAAAAAGGTAGTCTCATTATTTTAGGTGACTAACTTGGTCTTAGATGCAAAACTGGATAAGTCCTGCCATTTTCCCCCTGCTCCCACTCCCGAGCCCACTGGCCCGTCCTCTTCCTTTAGGAAACTTTTAGCAGAGTTTGATTTGTATTATGTGTGGAGGGTTCAGGAACCTAGAACGAGGGACTATATTTACTATCCCTGTCAACCTTATCCTGGCTGATACAGTAAATGTTCCCTGCAAGCAATGCCACTCTGTTCAAATTCTTCAGATTCCTTGGTCCAATCGTGTAACACTTTTCCCCCAGCCTTTCTGCTCTAAACGCCCTGAGGCCGGACTGGACATCTCCATTTGGTAATTCTGCCTAACCTGTAAACTTGCCCTGGTTAAATCCAAGGCTNAGTTAGTGTGGGAGACTGACCTTGGGTAACTTTCTTCTGAATCCTGGAAAAAGATTTAAAGCTCGACACAAAAACATGTCAAAGTATCAACCATATTGAGAAGCACTACCACCTTCTACCCACCTTCCCTCTTTCTATCAGATCAGGGAGGTTTCTAAACACATTTAATTAAAAATACATTTTTTTCCCTCACTTTTTACAATTCACGATAGGGACATACCCAGTACTGGCTGTATATCAATCACAGGCCATCGAACCTNTACTTACAATGTCAATTTTGACAATAAACAGTGCAATCAGAGAGAGCTGGTAATAATTCAATTTTATGTATTTTATTTTAGAAAAAGCCAATAAAGGTTATATTTTATAATAATGCATTAAACACTACAATTAAATCTTTAATCTGTATATTGTGAGGAAATGTATATCCAGTTTACATATTGTGAGGAAATATATCGTATATCCAGTTAATATAAAAGGCCATTTTTTGGTAGAGATAAAATAGACGTGTGCACCCTTAGGGTAAGGTTCTGGGAGGACCGGTTGGTGCTCTAGTTTTGTTGTTTGTGCGAGTTTAACCTTGGTGGCACCATCAATAATGGATCTGTGCAATCTGACTTTCTTTGCTTATTGTAATGTATCTCTCTGAGGCATGCCCTCCCCGTCTTTATTTCTGATGTAAAAAAATNNAAATAAAAAATTGAGCATAGCACGACTAAGATACCCTTCTAAGGGCCAACATCCCTTAGGCTTTCAGGGGAGTCTTATATGTGTTTTCTCAATTTATTTTACAGACAGATTAAAAAGTAATCTTCTATATCAGAACTATGANTAAATGTTTATGACAGACGGACACCATTTAGTGTAATACGTTTATTTACATAATAGCAAAAGTACAACACATTTAGTGCAAATGCAACTAATGAATATTAAGAATTATATATTGTTTTGTAAACATCTCATAAACCTTCTTAAAATAAAGCTTTCAAATTCAGCATTTTAAATGTTGCACCCATCTGCAGTGCATTATGGGTGAATGCATTGCAAATTTTCCATTGCTGAAAGTGCCAAAATGACTTGCATCCACGATAATAACCAATCATTCATAACTGTTTCCCATAAGATAATTGGCTACTGAATGTTTTGGTTTATGAATATATTCTTTTCATCTAAAACATTTCCGCAAAATGATTCTGGTCATCTGCTTGTTACCACGTAGGCACTTCTAGATCAATCCTTGAACAGAGCTTTGTAGTGGTAAGGCAATGAATGTTGATGCGCTGTAAGGAATCATATCACAGCTAACTAGCATANAAATGCCAGGGAGGGGGTTTCTCCTACCCAGCATAAACCACCTTTACATAGTCAGAAAATTCTGCCAAATGTGAAGACATTAAACAGATGTAAAAGACTAATATCGATCAATGGAAAAGTGCCAGGATTCACTATAGCCTCACATTCACAAGGAAAGCATTAAAGATGGACGGCAACATTTACTGAAGCAAACATTGTTTTCATGGATAGTGCAGTGTATTATAGATTGCAACAAAGAACGGAGACCTGGATAGGAGGATTTTCATTTTGGTGTCCAATTCACACCAGATCACATCTGAAATACCATCGAAACTGCATTTCCAAAAGAGAATCAATTCTTTGAAAATACGCATGGGTGCAGGAAGAGANTACCTAATCATGTGACACTGGAGACTATCTGCACAAAGGCTCAGGAAGCAGCTAGATTTGCAGATATGGATACAACAAACTCTCACAAACCTTTCAGGTCATTAAGTGCCCATAAAAATAAAGATTGTCATAGAACAAGAATTTAACAAATGGATTAACAAGAGACCATAATATGCAATGTTGACATCACTGTTTAAATGCCACTAAACCTAAAAAGAACATTCGAACATAAGCTTATTTTCATTTCTTTTTTTAAATGATCATTTACAGTTCCGAGAAAAGGCAAACCACTAGGAAAATGACTAACAAAGGCTTGCATACAGCTAGCCAATAAAATGTCATTTTATATGGGTGGCTATTCTCATGCTGGGCCATGTAATATAAAATAAGCTTGTGGGCATTACAAAACACTGACAGCCNGAGATTACCTTTGCTTGGTCTGTAAGCCCATCTATCTTCATAGTACATTTAACATTAAACCTATTGCCAACACACAGTGGAAGCAGCCATGTTGTGGAATAAAACTTATTCGGCATTCACCAACACTGTAGGAGGCCCACGCTCCGTGGATGTGCTAAACATTGCCTGAAACCACCAAACTGCATCAGTTGTGTGGAAGTCACAGAGGGACAAATGAATGGACATTCAGAGGTTTAAGGAGGACAGTGCAAAACACAGCACCCGTTAAACTGAAGAACACACAACAATGCTGTAGTGAGGACTCAGGTGAAATTAAGCACATTACCCTTTCCAAATAAAAAAAAAAAAAAAATGATCTGGAAATTTCCGACTCAAGTTATAGATCAAAATTTTTGCTCCAAGTTATTAACACAACTAAAATACAAATTTATATTTATATATATATATTTATATAGATTTCTGAAAACGGAAAAAAAATAAAGCTTTCTTATACAGTGGAGCTCCTTCAGATGTTTAACATCTTCATGGGAGTTTCACAGGAAAAGGCAAGCCACAGCTTATAAGAGCCCTCAATTATTACCAACGCAAACGCCAGCACAAAAAAAGCAAAAAGTTATATAGAAAGCAAACCCCCAACAACCTTTTTGACAGACAACCTTTAAAAACACCCACGTGTTTCTGTCCATGTATACNTACAACACATGCACAGAAACCCAGGGCAGTTATGGCTTTATTACATTTACAGGCCTATGGTAGGTAAACTGTATACCGTTGTAGAAAATTTAAAGCCGCAATCCTTACAGTAATTGTTTCCCACCACCCTTCNTAGCAAGCAAGCAAATAGAAAAAGGGAAAGAAACAAAAATATAAAACTCTTCAGAACGTTGTTATAAATTACACACTTATGTAGCAAGAAGGCCTAGCATAAGACAGCTAGTGTTTGATATTCAGTCTTGTGTAAAGGTTCCTCTCTTTCTCCTCAGGGTGATATGCAAAAATAAAATAAAAAAAAAAAAGTCTGAAGATCTCAGGTTCCATCTTGGAGGTGTAATTCACAGTCATCCAATGTGGAATGTTCTTACTGCCTCTTCACTTCACTGAAGAAAAGAAAAATGATATTTAATAGAGCAAGCTGTACAGAAGCGTATATTTCTCTGAAGTACTGGAGAGGGTAAAACAACATTNAGGGGGCTACAGTGGTGTTATGTGACTTGCAGATTCATCTTTACATCTCAGGCAATTAATATTCCAAAAGAATTAGTTACGCAGAATAATTTTGCAGTCTGCTTTAAAAATTCATAAACCACTATATGTGGAGTATGGAGTATGTGGAGTTTGTATGTTCTCCCCATGTCTGTGTGGGTTTCCTCCGGGTGCTCCAATTTCCTCCCAAAAACATACGGGAGGTTGTTGATGTGGTGTGAATGTGTAACTGCCCCTATGTATCAAATTCCCAAATGCCCTTCGAATGTAAGCAGACAGGACTCTTCTTTCCCCACCCATCTGCCTGTGTTCCCCATTGTAAGGAGCTGCAGACACTTTATAGTGCCAAGTAAATAAGCATAAATAAAATAAAACACATTCATACCAACTGAGGTCCTATTGTATTTTCTGTACTGTGTAATTTTTACTATTTTGAAGAAAGTTCCTGGGACGCTCACCTGGTAAATGTTAGAAAAATATAGGTTTCCCTGAGGTTTTCTCCTGCACGTATGTAGTAAACCTTTTAAGAAATTTGGGGTATTCCCGTTTGGCCACTGCTCTGAGAACTGAGGCAGGAGCCCACCCTCCCGGATTCACTAAAACACAGAGCAAGTACAATTACATTACATGCAAAGCAATGTATAGTACACATTATTCTCAATAAAACAACCAAAATACAGCAATGTCACTGGGATGCAGGAAGAAAGACTGCGTAGTTACAATATACTCATTCATTATACAGACAATATACACATATCCCTGATGACAAACTATAGTAATTAACCTTTATGTTATTTGTAAAGGTCTTGTAGTAACTTCAATTCTATAAATGATATTGTGTTATTTCTACGCTCATTGTTATTAAAATTATTATTACAATTGTTATTACACTAAACACTTACTGAACTAACTGTGCACAATGAGTTAATTGATTCAGAAATAATGGCATTTTGGGGCACATAATAATAATAATAATAATAATAATAATAATAATAATAATAATAATATAACCCCAAACATACTGCTGTAGTACCAACTGCAAGACAACAACCACAAGAGGGCACCTGTGCTGACAAAAAGCTATACACTACATGGGAATATTGTGATATTATAACACAGGAGTAATAGAAAGACTTACCATTAGCAACATATGTAATCTTGCATTGAACGTTGTCTCTACTAATTTCTTTGTCTCCTTCCGGTGGACTAACAAGTGTTTGACAGATCATGGCAATATTGATTTTGGCACGAACCAAGCGGTTATTGAGCTAAATGGCAGAAGCGATGAAAACAAGTGTTATGATGTAGCTGCAATCACAAACTGTTATAAAACGTCATGAAAATAAGCAGAATTATAATAATCGGCATCATAGGGGCTCCAGATGTTTAGTATGTGTAAAGCATGAGAGGCCGTATACTCACAGGAGCGCTGTCATGGTCCACTGAGAAGTTGCACACAATCCAGGTGTCCATTTCATTCTCACTAGCAGCTGGTATCTTTCGGATTGCGGATAAGTACAAGACATCTCGCTGAGAAGCCGGCCACACTCTCTGCAATCACCCATATATACGCATGAATCATCCATTTCCTTGTGTGCAGTGCATTAGAAACATTTACATGGACAAGCTCATTAAATGGGAGATGTGACTATTACTGGCATTGAGGCTGCTCCGGTCCTTATAGTGGATTATAAATGGCATTTACACTTTGCTAAACATCTTTCCAAGTGTCCATTATGCTCTGATGGGTCTAGCATATACAGGGTTATCCTCATTAGGATTACGTGGATGTCAGACTTGGCAATATCCAATATCCCGCCCACATAAATGTATTAGCTCTATCCAGGTTCTACATTAACGTGCAGAAGTATGTCATACCTTGTGTGTCTGGTATACAATGAGTGCATTTGGAGACAGCTTCTCAACAACATGGAAGTTTTCAATGGTAGCTGTTGGAACATAAGAAGCATAATAAACATTATATTAAGACTTAAGTCGTGATTAACAAATAAATTAGAACAGGAACATGTCTTACTCTCCCAGTCATTGCGCACATCCACATTCCAGAAGTACTGGCAGACCTCGTGTCCTGTGACCCCTTTCACAGAATGAGTGGCCTTCAGCGGGTCAAGGACAATACCATTTTCTTCCACTTCTCTTCTATAAACCTGCAGAAAGTTATCTTATAGTAGTCTGCAAATGTAATAATCCATAGAGATCTCAAAAGAATAATAAAATAGAGGTGAAGCATATATAAATATTCTCTTACTTTCATCTCTCCTTCTTCCACAACAAGCTGCCAGTTGGCATCTCCCCCGACATCTTGTAGGGAGTACGTCATGTGGTTTTGTACCATCTCNTCCACCTACAAAATATACCACACAACTGAATATTGAATGCANTACTTTTGTTTTTACCATGCAATAAAATACTGCCAGTGACTACAGGACATGTAATTCGACCTTTATTTAAACCGTATAATCCTTATATAGTCTAGCGGTTAGAAATTAGGAGACAAAACAAGAATCCATGAAGCATGTCATTCGTCTGACTGCAAAACAGGCTGTGTGCAATACTAAGGCTCATGTAACAGTAGCTGGCCGGATACCTATGTATCATGTATGTGACCATATATGTTGCATATGTGAAGGGTGATAGATTGTAATGTATACAGGAAATGGCTGCTAAGGCATTTTTGGATGTAGATTTAGTTTATGTCTTTGATACCTGCGAAATGCTCAAGCAGTGAATCTAAAACCTTTGTATAGCATTTGGAAAATGAAATGCTAACCCAATGGTTTGAAATAGCTATGGAGTGTCAGCCCCCAGGTTTAAGCATGACCTGTGACAGCTCAGTTCTATAAATGCAGCTATTGCAGAGTACACATTTTCTATACAATGACTATAGACCTATACCCCTGTCCTCTCAGTATACACACTCCAGAAGCAGGCAGTCATAGCTCCAGTTATATTTGGGTTTTGCAATGACCCTTTTAAAATGTGATTTGATTTACGTGTATAAATATACCTAAAAATCATTTGATACATATTTTAAAAATTACATAAAGCAGGGCTCTAATGGTTACGGTTATAAAAAAATGATTATTGCTATTTTTATGGTCTTTAAATTCATAGTCATAAGAATCTACTGTTAACTTGACCAACATTACAATGGTTTATAAGACAATCATCACGTTTACAAATAGAACATCCAGAAAATACTAATGATAAATGCACAATGACCTGATGAGATCAGTAATGTGCTCCTTTCTATATAGAAAATCTCCTGCCGGTCACATGCCAACATTCCTGCCATTTGGTTAACACTACCGTCTTTATTTCTGACTTGCAGTTAGTATTGTAAGGTCTGGGAATCATTCCAGATATTCTGTATTAGTATGGGGTTAATGGTTAAGGAGTCTAAACTAGGATGCAATTTAGCGTAAGACATTCTCGCCAAGTCTTTAGAAAGGACACAAGGACAAGCTGTGACCTAGGAGTCAATACATTACCTCACAGCGAAATCTGTGCTCATCTGAGGAACTGACTAGATCAACTGAAGAAGAATGACAAGGGGACTACCATGGACAAAAGAAAAACCAGGTGAGGTGAAATGAGGACCATTAAAAAGAGCGGAAGCAGCCATAAGAAACAGTGGTACCTTATAGGTATTTGTTCTAAACTCCAGAGCCTATCTCTCTTAGATTCATTGTACATACTGGAGAAAGAGCTTAACAACAATAAAGTCCAGCACAGAGAGTAGTTATTTCATTTCAATGCTAATGGAAAGCTGAACCATATGAGATTGTTCACGCTCAGTTATAACTTTTTCTTATTTAGATGAAGGAGTAATATATAGTCTACTTGAATAATATGTGGGATAAAACATGGTACATGGACTTTTCCCACTTACACCCCCCGTACTGAAGTAGACCATGTACTTACCGCTCTGACATATCTGTGAGTCCCCACCCCTGAGAATGCATCATTGGTTGCTAAAGATGAAGACAAATGTGTTCTGGTCTTTTCACACTGAGACTGAGAGAGAGAAAAAATGGATTGTCATCAATATGAAAACCAATATCTTTACAAGTCCATGACCTGTCCTATAAAATATACCAATTATCCTAGGAAGAGGAACGTTACACAACGCATCCACTCATCCCTGTACTTGCATTGATANCTAGACTTTTGCAGTATCCCCCATTACGTCACAATCCACTACAAACATATGAAATGGTTTACACCGTTATAGACACTTAATCAGAAAATCAATCAAGATAATGTAAAGTGTTAAAGATAAAGGATTTGTTTCCTTTAAGTCTTCAAACTTTTACTTAAAGTGAGGTTTCGCAAAAGGCAGCAACTTAAAATGCAAAGTGAACTGTGACCTAAATGTGACTCAGTGGTTTACGATTCCTGATCTTGTAGATTAAGACGGTAATCTTGCAATACAGAACGTCTGGCTTGATGGGATCTAAAATCCATTTTTCAATATAAGAGGAAGCAGGAAACATACTGGGTGTTTTATCATGTATAGGGTTTTCCATCACTGGTATATATTAACAAGGGTAAAGTGATTCTAGGCAAACATTTTCTTAAGTGGTAAATGTATAAGCAATGACCGCCTGTATGTAGATGATAGCAACCAGTTATGAATGTGTAGAGTGACAGATACCTGCTCAATTTTATCCTGTCGGTCCAAAGCAGCTTCAACAGCATCAAAGAATTCCTCTTCATTAATCAGACTGTTGGGTCCCTCCTATAAAAATACATTATCATGGCTAATAAACACAACGAAATACTTTTAACCTTCAGTAAAAACTACATGAGTGATACAACTATGTAACAATAAAAAGGAAAAATTCTAAATAAAGCTTAAACCNTGGTCCATGTTAGTCCATACATTGCTAGAACAACCAGAAAAGCATAAAACAAATACATAAGCTGAGAATACTAATCCCTGGAGTTCACTTTAGATCATATGAAGAACCTATGTTCTTACAGGCTTGCAGGTTGGGAACAATATGTTNTTGACAAGTTAAGATAAAGGGATGTTTACACATAGTAAAGCGCATGAAGGTGAGATGAGCAAGTTTACAGCCCAGTGTATAGAATAGTTGAAGATGTTGCAGTATATAAATGTAACAATAGCATCTAGAGAAGAAGGAATATATTTGCCTAGGTAAGTTAAAACAAACTTATAC
>JABWIB010009703.1:7455-29072 GCA_016617825.1 Platyplectrum ornatum | reverse complement strand
GGGTATAATATGTAATGTGAGGAGAGTGGTGTGACTGTGGGGGTATAATATGTAATGTGGGGAGAGTGATGTGACTGTGGGGGTATAATATGTAATGTGGGGAGAGTGGTGTGACTGTGGGGGTATAATATGTAATGTGGGGAGAGTGATGTGACTGTGGGGTTGTAATATGTAATGTGATGTCTCCCCACTTCATAAAATGTTGTTTAACAGTTTCTAATATGTAAATATAGAATATTGTAATACAATAAAACACACACACACACACCTTCTCACACTATTGCTGCCTGTCAGAACTTTGTGAATAATAGTATTTCATGAACTTGGGCAAAAACAGGTTTTTTAATGGACATTAATTTCCTTACTCCCAGGGCGCATTTCAACCAATNTAATATTAAGCGATATATAAAATGTGTGTTGAACGCGGACAGTTTGAATTTTTTATACATTCATCTCGAATAATGCTATGTCTAATTGGATGTTGGCGGATGAGGTGCATTCATTTGCTTTCCTCTTTTCTAGCAGTAATCAGATGTGTCCAATTCTTCTTTCTAATAATGCTTAAACATGGCGACATTTAATTAGAGGAATGGAGATTTAACAGACATGCTTATCAAAAAGGTATTGATGCTCAAAGAGCCAGAGAATAAGGTATTAAATCAGTTTTCATCTGGTAATATTTAACAAGGAAGAATTATTGCTCCTCCTGGTGATGTTATCACAGTGTAACCCAGTTAAATAGTCTCTTTTGTTACTGCTGCAATATTTGGTACGCTGCCGGAACCATCCAAATCATCAATTCTATGACAGCTTTAAGTAGTCACAAATGAAACCAGTGAGGGGGACGACGCATTCCTGAAACTATCACTCTGTGCAACATACATCAATAATAAAACTTCTGTGCTCCATTGTAGCCCAAATGTATTGTTTAAATGGCAAATTGAGTTTCAAGTATTTCAATATTCTATGTTCAACAGACATAGCCTACATTATTACTCACAGACAAGCCGTCAAACATAGGAAAAATGTTTTTTTTACATATATTGTATGGCATGTGACCTTTAAAAAACAAACAAAAAACAAGCTGCTGTTAATATAATAAAATGAATCTAATACGATGGCGACATCGTATATGGGAGATCTCACGGACTCCCAAGACGGCAACGCTATGGCGCGATGTGTGAAGTGACCAGCGCACAGCTATCTCTCCATCCTTCTCCAGCCCGCTGATGCTCCACACTACCAGGCCCTGGATCAGCAGCAGAGCCAGCGTGGCAGCTGCCAGGTATTTGTACCACCAATCCAGCTTCAGCACCCGGGCGCCCCTCCCCGGGTTTTATACGGGTAGCAGCCTCAGGCTACCAGTTGCTGCCTCCCCGGAGCCGCTCCGCATGCCGCGCCATGTGCACCATGAGTGCCCCACTGCCACTAGCCCCATGTGTGCCCCACTGCCACTAGCCCCATGAGTGCCCCACTGCCACTAGCCCCATGTGTGCCCCACTGCCACTAGCCCCATTAGTGCCCCACTGCCACTAGCCCCATGTGTGCCCCAGTGCCATTAGCCCCATGTGTGCCCCAGTGCCACTAGCCCCATNCTTGTAAACCCTATTAGCTCTCTTGGTTTTCCATGGTTTTTGCTCTTGGCGTCAATGGGCCCACCCCTTCGTGTCTCCAGGTCCGTACCATTTTCTCCCTGAAATGGTTTTACAAAAGTTAGAATTCGATTGGCTGCCGTTTGCAACATCTCCACTTGTCCTTTTCTGTAGTTAAGTAAATCTGAGCCATTAACAGAGAGGCTTTGGGAAACCCCTCTGAGCTCTGTCTATACTGTAACATATGCGTCCTCTTCCATTTACATGACATGAGAGACATATACCCAAAATAAACACTTGCTGTTCAAATTAAAAAAAAAAAAGAGACTGTCTGTACTAGCGCGGGCATTATTATACTGTATAGACAATGTATGCATGTTCCAAGAAATGACATTGGCTGCTTTTAGATTCTCATAATATTGATCTCTTACTTACCATGAGGGGTTACCAGTCCTACTCTGTGATCTGGCAGCATCATTAATGTATCGCTAATATAACAGGTGCCTTAGATAAAAGAATGTACGGTCCCTTTACTGGCATTTCAGTCAAGTAGTAATCTACAGTATAGAATGTCATTGTAGTGTGTGATAACACACTTACTTTAATGGTAATTCTCCCAATATTTGTCACTGTTTTATTCCATTACTCCCTTTTTAGCTTTAAAAATATGGCATATTAAGTGCTGAATACGTTTGCCAGTTACACATGCATGTCATAGTGAAGGCAATGGATTAGTAATGTTGCAATCAACATTTAACAAGACTGAGAGAAGCTTTAAATTGGTATATATCAGGGTTGCCGACTTTAGTTTTTTCCTTCCCGGGAGAAACAGCATGGGGGTGGGAAAGCAAATTCATAGTTTTGCTATGGGTGGAATAGAAAACAAAAAAACCCTTGCTGTGTTAAGGCTTGGAGTGTGAAAACCAAGCTTCAAGGTGAGTTAGAAGTGGTAGACAGTGAAGAAGGAAAGCTCTGTCGAACAGGTAGTAATATAACAGGAATATAGGTAAAGGGTGTCAAGTTAAAGCTGGATGTTAACTATCTCAATACCAGGTGAAGTACCAGGTGGTTGAGTACATACCTTCAAGATTCAATTATCAAGGTAAAACTGCCATTTTATAGCGAAATGGACTACTCCTCCATCAGGAAAGACTGGCATACACTATAATAATATATAATATATTATATCCCACAATTCGTGACATACTTCCGTAAGAGCAGGAGCAGTAGGAAGAGCCCAATGTCGGAGAATTGCCCTGTGTGCTAACAGTAATGCCAACCAAGGTTTAGTTGTATGAGTCAGCATAGCAGATAAAACAGTGTACCAAGGTTCAAAGTTACATCATAGGACTTCAATATATTGTTACCATAATTAAGGACCTTATCCTAGAACCGAACTATCTTCCTGCAATTAGATTATGGAAGAAAGTTGGAGGAGTATGAAGAAGGCAGTGATTTACATAAAATCTCTTCAACCCAGGTCCAGAGATTTGCCAACTCTCCCAGGTTACCAGGAGAAATGCCCAAAATCATAGAGTCTCCAGGATATTCCGGTAAAGTCGGCCTCATATTCTCAGTTTATACTAAACAGGGACTTTATTTTGGCCAACAGTGCATGCTAATATTGCTATTAGTAAAATGACTTTTATTTCTATTATTTCTAATATTAGTGCAGTGTAATGATCACAGCTATAAGGGAGACATAGCTGCTTACATAGCAGTGCCTAGCAGGGGTCTTGTAGCAACAGAACCGCCAGAAAGCTATTTACTTCTATGCATCTGAATTTCTGTATGGTAAATGTAATGTATTTTTCAGTGATTTCTGGATGGAAATCATTAATTGCTAACAGGAGCCCATGCATATACCTGTAGAAAGACCATTGGATAGTCATTTGTTCGGACATTCCTGTTGG
This sequence comes from Platyplectrum ornatum, assembly GCA_016617825.1. Lineage (NCBI taxonomy): Eukaryota > Metazoa > Chordata > Amphibia > Anura > Limnodynastidae > Platyplectrum > Platyplectrum ornatum. The sequence goes on along the minus strand of JABWIB010009703.1, from coordinate 25,567 downwards.
CATATATTTTTTTCGTATATTGCTCGGAGCATGCATAAATGTGAAGTGTTATGTATGAATGTTTGAATTATTGAAAGGAAATTAAAGTTCAGAATCTCATAAACTGATTTACCTGCAGGATGTATATAAATTACTCCAGAACAATTTCTCATTGAACTGATGCCTGGATGCATAAGATGTGCAGTAGTTAAAATATAACTAATCTTTTTTTTACAGCCATTTTCCTCAGCATTGTGCATATCTGGTCTACGTGCAACCTTTTATTTATGTGATCTGTCTTCCTTACCATTTTAATAACCCTAAAGTGCAATGGCAGGAGACGTTGCAGGAGAAACGAGGCTTAAAATGCCTTTGCACCCATTCTCGTATGGTATAAGATGAGAGTGCTTTATTTCTAGGACACAAGGAATTCATGGTTTCACTAAACAGGCCTTTTATTTTGTCTGACATCCTTGTGTTGTGTCTTTATTTATAGCACAATATTACATGTCCCTATATTTTAAATGTAAGTGTCTATGTATATATAATATGTAATATGTAAAAAAAAATATAGTATGATATATATATATATATATATATATATATATATATATATATATATATAAAATGTGTAATGACAAGGCTAGATTTCTCTTTGACAGGGAGTATTTAACCAGGATAAATACTAAACTTAAATAACCAGGTTACATTATTTTATTTGTACACACCTCAACAAAAATCAGTACTCCTTAGCATACCTCAGTCACTGGCATTATTAAGGGTACAAGGTTATGTCTTTGTTCAATACACACCAGGGACTGAAGGTCCCTGTGTGCGGGAGCCCCGAGGCAACTGCCTCAATGGCCCTGTTGTCAGTCTGGCATATGAGTACTCAGTAGTGTACACTACTACATACACCGCTCCAAATGGCATGTGCAGAAGTGATAAGAGTACAGCGCCTATTTATTGAATGTCCATAACATGTCTCCTCTACTCCCATAGGCACGTATCTGCTCCTAGAAGTAGAAAGGGCCAGGACCTTGACATTGGGACATCCCTAGCAGAAACACAGTGTATTGTAATAGACCATATCCTGCATAGGTACAACCAATAATCTGTCACAGTAAGTTTACATGTACTTGGAACGATGAGCAAGTTTCTTAAATACACACGAACTATAAGGACCAGACCCAGACGTACAAAATATGGGTGTTCTCCGCTCTCTGCACCAGCAACTGACACCATATCACACAGGGACGGCAAAGACACATTAAGATAGGGTCTTGTTCTTGTGTGTTACATCCCCTTGCTCATATGGGTGTCAGGATGCCTAGAGGATCAAGGAGGCGTTTAGATCTGGACAGAAGATTAAACTTATGTAATTTTTACAGAATGATAAGAAACCTTATTCAAGAAAACCTGTACAGACAATATTAGCTACTGCTAGCATGGATTTATAACAAAAAAAAGAAAAGAAAGACAAACAAAACAGACTTTTCAAGAAAATCTATTTGCATTTTATGAAGAATTGACGAGGAAATTGGATAGAAGGTTGGCAGTGGATGTAATGTATTTAGGTTTTTCAAAAAGCATTAGACACTGTGCCTCGGAGATGCTTAATGTAGAACGTTAAATACTATATTAGCCTAGAAAATGCAATATGTAACAAGATAGAAAACTGACTACAATTCTACCTAGAGAGTAGCTGATTTATATGAAAGTGATGCATAAAAGTATAGGGAGCATCTATGAGAGAACGCTCTGGCCTATCTCCCCTCTGTTACATGCCCTAACTGGCCAATCTATTAGTAGACTTATACACTAGAACAATATATGATAAGTGCCCAATCTATCAAGGCTTCTCTGTCAAGGGGGACCTAACATTAAACAGTCCCTATATTTTACTCTTATGTCACATGCCTGGGAGCAGCTGGAAGTCGGTGCTGATCCAAAGCAAATGTTCTGGAGGCTTTAGGAATACCTCTTAAGGGGAGTAATACCTCAAATCAATGACACATAATATATGGTCCAATATAGGGGCTCTCACTGTTAGTTAGGACCATCTTAGCAGAAAAACCTTAAAAGCTCATGTATCTAAGTATAAATCTGCATTCAAACATTATCATACCTCCCAACTGTCCCAGACCCTCCAACATGACCCATTCCACCAGGTACATAATACTCCGCTCCTGGGCCTAAATTCACTAAGCGGAGAGTTTGCTGGTGAATTTGAAAGGTGGTGAAGTTGCCCATAGCAACCAATCAGATTCAAGCTCTCAGTTTCATTTTGCATAATGGAGAATGTGAGCTCGAATCTGATTGGTTGCTATGGGCAACTTCACCACCTTTCAAATTCACCAGCAAACTCTCCACTTAGTGAATTTAGGCCCTGGTCTTTCAGCTGTCACTCACCTGGTTATAACGAACTAACTGATGTCTGAGTAATGTAACAATGGTGGTTACCATAGTAACTGATTGCTGGAAGTTCCAGAACAGAGTATTTTGTACCTGGTGGAATGGGTCATGTTGGAGGGTCTGCTGTCCCACATGCGAGACTGTCCCACTGTCCTGCCTGCACAGCAGTTTGTCCTGATAAGAGGACAAACAGCTGTGCCTCAATGTAATGTTTTTTTTTTTTTCCCATAAAATCGCCGACCGTCGTGTCAAAGGGGGAGTGGCATGGCAGAACAGGCGGGGTTTGGCAGGCCAGGGGTGGGGTTTGGGTGGGGCCGAGGGCGGGACCAATGTGTAGCATTATGTAAGGAGAATGGTCATTGCCAACAATCAATCATATTGTACAGCATTCTAAGAAATTTACCCAGAATCACTTTGAGGAGAACAGGGAGATTGCAGGGAGATTTAAAAGTTGGGATGTTGCCAATAGCAACCATCAGATTCCAGCTCACATTCTCCAGTATGCAAAATGAAACTGAGAGCTTGAATCTAGTTGCTATGGGCAACATACTCACTTTTCCATCTCCCTGCCAATCTCCCTGCTTAGTACATTTAGTCCTTAGCCTCTGCATGTGTGCGTGTGTGTGCATTTATTTGTATAATGAATGTATATTATCAAGACAATATTTTGATTGAGTTAGTTACTACAGTTTGATTAGATTACATTCATGTTGTCATTTTGTCATTTACTTTATTACAAACAATGTCACTCTTGCTTTGAGCTTTTGATGGGAGATTACAGTTGAAGTAATACTGTTCTCATATATAAGGAAATTGCTTTTCCTTGCATAGGCTACTACATAAGTAAAGTTCCAGAAAAAATATATATTGGAGCACGTACCTAGTACTACTCCTGGAATGACGGTACTTGGTAAAGTATGCATGCTGTATATTAGTTACTTCACAAGCCATTAGTGAGGGTAATGTAGCCTTGTAAGGGAGAGAGTATAATATGTACTGTGTCCATAGATTAGATAGCAAGCCTGCATTGAGTCTAGGAGGCGTTTGTATAAATCCCTGGTCTTAGGCTATCATTACAAAGCACTTTACTAGATATGCGGATTGAAAGACCAGGCTGCTGGACTGTTATCAACAAATATTTTGGTTCAGGACATAGTTGACTCTTTGCAGTGTGCTAGTGTCTTAAGGACACAGAAGTTCGGGAACAACTGATACTCAAGTGTCGCAGATGAATGGCATTAAACCAGCTGTGTAGATGAACATGACATTCATAATCAACTTATCCAGACAAGTGACACTCGATACAGTTAATCCTTTTTTGAACATTGATCAGACAGTTAATCTCCTGAGGACGATATAATGCATGCGCCGTATTGAATGGCAGCAGTACTTTCATTAATATTGCTAAGTAATTTAGGATGTTTTCCAACAACGCATTTAACTACCCCACTACGCTGCGCTCATGATGATTTTTTTGAGTCAACCTATCTTTAGTATTTTCAACCATAAAATGTAAATCTAGAATATGAGTGCATTAATGTATATTAGGCAGATAAGGGGGGTGCATTCAGATGTTTGTGAAATTATAACAACTATATCAGCTATAGAGAAGACATGGTGAACCACTGTATGTATTATACTCTGTTCACATTACCTCAAATGAACTGTCTTTTTTGATGAAAAAGCCGTCTGCTGTGAAAAATCTGGCTCCTAAACTCAGTGTGAACACTTCATTTACAAAAAGCCGGCTACTGAAAGTTGGTGTTCAGAGCCTGCTTTTTAGAAGGGGTTTGGCCCTTCTATCCGGCTTTTTCAGTCAGTGTGAACAGTACAAAGCTGGCTTTCCTCTCCCATTGTGTTTGTGCAGTGCTGATTGGCTCACACAGTCAGCTGTTTCCAGCACAACACTGCCTGTNTCTCCCTCCTCCCCTCATGTAAACAAACAATCACAGCCAACTACAGCACATTTTTTGAGTAATGATGTGTATTGGTAGCAAAAAGAAGGGTTCAATGTGAACAGTGCAGACACTGCTATTTTACAAAAAAACTGCCTTTTTTGTCTAATCTGAACAGTCCTTTTTTTCACAGCCCCTCCAATTTCCCCAGCTCTACACCCTGGTTCTTAAGCCAGCTTTTTCAATGCTGGTAATGTGAACGGGGTATTACCTATGCTTTTATACCTATAGTGGGACCAGCATAACACTGAGAGAGCCACAGGTTGCCCGGTCCTGTTCTAAAGTCTGACTGAATGTTTAAATATACTGGTGGGTATGTGTGATGGGACATACCAACCTGCACGTGCTTGAATATCAGTATGTAGGCATGCTAAGTAAGTGCAGATATTTTTGATTGTAAATAGAAATGACCGTCATTCAGTAAGAGTGCAACACTGTACTGACCATGTTAAGAGCAAAATGTTTCCATGACAGCAAAGACATACTTCTGAAAAACTGTGCTTTGTACAATAGTGTGCTTTCAAGGTTATTAGGTAGCCTAATAAATTTACTCCTGTAAGATGAAAACATTTAATTTAGTGCTGATAGTGATCTGCTAGACCATAGGCCCAGACATGTCCCACCCTGACAGTTCTAGAAACACTGCAAACACAACAGACTAGGGGGTATATTTACTAAGCAGGGAATTTGTTGGGGAATTGAAAAGTGGGGAAGTTGCCCATAGCAACCAATCAGTTTCGAGCTCTCGGTTTCATTTTACATAATGGAGAATGTAAGCTCGAATCTGATTGGTTGCTATGGGCAACTTCCCCACTTTTCAATTCCACAGCAAATTCCCTGCTTAGTAAATATACCCCTAGATGTTGATTGAAAAGCAAAGTTGCTGACTCTTAGATTTTCTCTCCCAGGAGAAACCAAGAGTCTTTAGTATGGGCGCGGAAGGCGTAGTTTACATAAAAGACCCACACGCTGAACAGGAAACCCTTATAACTGTTATTAATGGGGCCAATATGACTTCATCAAGCCCGTCTATAGATAGTACCGATCGGGGATGGAGGCAAGGGTTTACATTAAATCACCGCCTCAACCGGGAGATTTGCAGAGTTTGAAGAGTACATTGCAAGTGGAGCTCTGGTTGAATCACTGTGCAATCTACATTTTTGTGCATGCAAGGGAAGACCACTAGTGATTTCTGCCATCAGGTCCTTACCTTAACAATCACTCACTGGCCCACAATGATCAACATATCTGTACACAATGTAACTGGCCGCCAAAATAACACTACAAAAGTGAACACGCTAACACAAACGTCTTATGGATCGTTCTGCTTATCGAACATTACCTGAACAATCCAAAAGATGATTGATCAATCCTGTTTGGATTGGTGCAGGGGTGTTTGCATGTTCACTATTGTAGTGTTATTTTGGCAGCCATTTACATTGTGTACAGATGTGTTGATCATTGTTCCCAAAAATAGACCTATGCCAAATCGATCTAGATAGTATATAGCGACAAGCCAGCATTTAATCAAGACCCACTATGGGCTACTGATTCTGATCCAGTAATTAGCCTTTCCGCTTATTCTGGAACTATTAGCAAAATGACCTTCAAATCTAGAAATATGCCTTGAAATGTCTGGACCATGTTCTGATTTAAAAAAAAAAAAAGTTCTCAGATATCGTTTATTTATTCCACTAAAAACATCCAAATACAGGAATTCATTTCTTCATAATAACTTATATCTGTCTTTAAAGGTTGTGTGGGGGACAGCGCTGATGTAGAAGGCTTTTAAAGTAGCAGATGCGCTCTTAAACCTTGTTTTGTTTCGTTCAAACATGTTTGCTTGATGAGCTGTGTTCTGATTTCCATTTCGTCCTATCTAAGATATTTTATTCTGTCTTGGAAAATGAATTAATATTGCAGCTCTCTTATATTTTAAAGGCTTCTAGATGTTTATTTTTTCCAATTAGAATTTTTAAATATAATTTGTGATAAGAATCTACAATATATGATTTAAGGTAAATGGTAAATTCATAAAAGGTAAATTCATAAAAACGAGGCACATGTAGTCATCGATGTAAACACGTATTTGACTCAAAAACATCAAGTTAGTAGGTCAGCTTACCTACTGCAGGACCTATATTTACTAAGCTGCAGGAATGGGAAAGTAGAGATGTTGCCCCTAGCAACCAAACAGACTCTAGCCTTTTACATACTAGACAATGTCAGCTACAATCTGGTTGCTAGGGGCAACATCTCCACTATTCCATTCCAGCAGCTTAGTAAATATAGGCTCAGGGGTCCGAGTGGGAAGTGTGTGAGTTTGACAACATTTTGTGTGTCATTATGACCATACCCTGCTGAGCAATAGTGGGGCTGGGCTATGACATAATTCTTAGCATTAAGGTGACATGTGACTGGAAGGATTTCCAAAAATTAGGTATGTTAAAAATAGTATTTTTGTTATATTATTTCATTAATATAAAGCGCTACCCCTTCTACATGGAAGACCTTCTTTGTTAATGCCTACGTTCTGGATGGACAATGTTTTGACTATATCTACTGAGTTTATTTAAGCTTGATTAAGAGTTGTGCTCATTAACAACATACATATGGATATAGTTTCATTATTTGCCTTACTGAATATTGATTTGAGTTTAATACATTAACTGAGGTTAACATCACAATAATTACAAAACCAAGAAGGGTCATGTTTATTTGGGTGTCTGTTTCTTGACATCTGCTGAAAGTTTTGACAGATAATCTATTCTGTAGAAGGTTTAAGAATGGCAAGTCAGTAAATTAGTCGAAAGTTTTTTTAATGGGTTAAGTAATTATGTTTTAGATCACCATGCTGGACGCCTGGGCTTATTGTAACAGATTGCATTAAGCATGTGCTTGTTGATATTGACTTGGATTTTGTGTTAATCCTTCTTATGAAGTAAATAGTGCTTTCAGTCACCTTTTAACCCAGTTATGGATATCAATGACATAAAATATCCACTCATTATCTGACGTAGGCTATACACTTAATCTGGTCACTCACTAGAACAATGACCTTTCTAGTGTACATTGGTACCAATAAATGGGGCATTTTTCCCATTATTGGCACCATTCACTAGAACCATGGATCTCAAACTGTGGGTCGGAACCCCAGAGTGGGTAGTGCCACATCTACATGGGGTCGTAACTTCCTCAGAGACGTAATCTCTCAGTTACAGACCACTGTTGTGCCACTGTGATCCATGCGTGAAGTAGGTGATTGGTGGCCCTCGGCCACCTAGACTGCTTCACTCAACCAGTTCGTTTAATTTGTCACATAGGATTGCCAGTTCTTACGATGCAAAGGTGAACTTTCAGTCTCTTTGAACCCCCAATTAACCTCATGTAAAGTTTGGTATAAAACGTATACTTACCACTGTTTAAAATGTTATCTGATAGGTAGGGCAATGTTCGGCAGTCAATTGCTGAAATCGTGTAAATTTTTTTTTGTCAGATGGGGTCCCACAGCCAAATAGTTTGAGAACCCCTGCACTAGAATAATCCTCATTCTAGTAAGTGCAGGCTACTGCCCAGTCCCCTCCGCCAATTCAATCATCTTGGCCACACACTAATCGTCTTGTGTGTGGTCAGCTTTACTGTCTTATTGTATACATGAACTCCCTATGACTCTTCTCTAGCACAAATATCAGACACTGGCTTGGCATGTGTGACAACAAGCATGATGGTTTTGTTCATAAAAGAAATCTAAGGAGTCTANGGTGTCATCATTTTTCTGTAATTTTCAAGTATTGGCATCTGTGAATGGGTAGGGCTGGCATTAACCAATATAATGCCTCGGAGGCTGAATATACAAGTCAACAATGGAACAATGCGGATGATTCAATCTGAATTTTAATATGTATTATATATTTGTAAACTCTTTGCATAAGAATATTTACCTGTCACTTATAGCACACACATATTATAAGTTTACTTTTATCTGTTGTCCCAACTTTAAATCAGCCACAATAGCTTAATAATAATAATAATAATAATAATAATAATTACAAGCAGCTGAACTAACCATTTAGCATAAGTAAGCCTATCTGATTTTTGTTTTTATTGTTTACGCTTGGAATTAAGGTTATTGGCATACAGTTAAATATCAGATGCTTGTAAGTAATGCTGTGAGGATTTTGTGTGTGTGTTTATTTTTTGTTAACCATGAAAAGTCACTTCAAAGAATATTAATCAGGGTCTGTGCATGAAGCCTTTCATCTCAAAGCACCTTCAGCTACATAATTATGCTGCAGAACATTACAGAATGATTTTGTAAATACAAAACGTTTTGTGACTATTTGATAAGAATACAAAATATACATTATTTTCATAGTCTGCTTTTAATCTCAGAACATACTGTATTTCAAAATACCCAAACTCAATATTAATACCCTTTTGGCCCAGTAAATCTGTATCTAAATAGACAGTAACAAAAAGTAAATATGCAGAACAACGTTTACTCTCTGTAACAATTCTGTCCGGCTGTCCTTTAAATCATTCGATGAGTAATTTAGAGCAGAAGACCTGGATTGGAAAAGTGGGGGTGCATACCTCCCAACATATGGGGAAGAGAGGTCGGGACACTTAAGCCCCGCCCCCGGGTCGGCCCGCCCCGCCCCTGGACAGTCAACTCCGCCCCCGGACCGCCCAACTCCGCCACCGGGCCCGCCTAAGCCCCGCCCCTTTTGACCGCAATAGTAAAAAATAAAATAATAGTAATGTTTGTCCCCTTAGCGGGACAAACAGGGAATCGGGAGGGACAGCCCCCCAAAAGTGGGACTGTCCCGCTGAAATCGGGACAGTTGGGAGGTATGGGGGTGTTGCCCATAGCAACCAATCAGATTCAAGCTCTCATTTTCATTTCACATACTGGAGAATGTGAGCTTGAATCTGGCTGGTTGCTATGGGCAACATCCCAACTTATTTAAATCCAGCAGTTTAGTATGTTTAGGCCCTGGTTTTCTTCAAAAGGAGTTAAACAATATAGAGTTACAATTGTTCATTTGCCATAGAACTCATGTGGAAAATTTGACAGTGTAACTGGTCAGAGCAAAGCTATAAATATACATACCACTGAACAAGGAAATGTGTCTGTGCTTCTTTGCGGTGTTGATATTCAGGGTGTTAACAGAAGATGCTCTGTTTCTTTAAGACAACGGCTTCTCAAGTGTGTGAAGTGGTTGGGGTTTGCTGGATGTAATTGTTAGGTGTGTCAAATTGTGTTTCATGGTGGTTATAGGAGAAGGGAAGGCGCAGAATTAGTCACTTGTAACTTGTGTACAGACGTAGTGTTGTTTCTTTGTATATTGCTACATTGTCATTACTGTGATTGGTGTGATGTCTGTAACTGTACTTCAGCTTTGGAACATTTGATTGGGTTGTTTTTGTGTATGTTTTTTTTTTTAACTCAAATTCCTGATCCAGAGGTGAATGTACATCTATCGCAATGGGATTTTACACGTGCATGCACAGAAACCTCCTGCAGATGATCCAGACCCAGGCGCAAATCTGTGCAATGTCTTCTCTCTAAGGAACATCAATCTGAAAAAGAATATATATATATATATATATATATAGATATATATATAGATAGATAGATAGATAGATAGATATAGATATATACTAAATATATATTCTAAAATTTTCTAGAAAAAGAGTTTTTTTAAAATGTATTATACAATATTATCTGAATTTATTGACAAAGGGATTGGTGGGTCCTAAGCAGTAAATGAGCAGCATTTCATTATTTATTATGGCCCTTTCCCTCTGGTAATCATGTTATGTTCCTTAGTATATGGTCTGTTGCCGGGGGTTCTTTATTACATTTATTATTTCCTCCAAACAACATATATTTCAAGTGTCTACTATTTGCTTTCTGAAGGGTCACCTGTAGTTTTTTCTATATTTGTGCACATTAATGCTATTACCTAACTCATGCTAGCAGAATCTATATTCTATTGGCGTAAATGCTACTTTAGGATGTAATAAAGCTATCTCCATATATAACACTGGAAAATCTGAAGCCAGTGCTATAATTTCATCAATTGTTTTAAGTTGATCTCTTTTCATACGTAGAATAATTCCACAAAATACCAATGATTCACCATACCCTGAGTCTTCCATTACACAGCTAAGGGATTTCACTTCATTGTCAAATATAGATGACCTCCAAAAGACTGAAATCTATAATAGTTGAACATTGGAGATTAAGTAGAAAATATATCGTCATGGAAAGTGGTGATTCTTATCAGCGAGTCGCCACTGTAGTCTGAGACTGCTGATAGTAAAAAAAAAAGGCTCCAAATCACTATGATTTGCAGAGAATCAATGATACCTGACAGCTCTTCAAATATACTATGACTTATTATATGTTAACTCTCTCATCTCTTACAAACCAGGTTTTTAAACCTCTCCTCACGTGTCAGAACTTGATCAAGCTTAAAGCATAGCAGTCCTCTACAGATTATAAGGATATCAAAAACCCTTTAAGAACAAGTAACAATCTATGACAGATGTCTAGCAAAATGCTACTGCGTCCTAGACATTGTGGAAGCAGCCATTTAATAGGCAGCAGTAATATTCAGCGTAATAAGAAAAGCCTATTCCTTATCTACAAAAAGGGCTCCATTGAGTAAGCCACAATATCTTCGATTTCAAACGATTAAGTCTATTTTCATGAGAAGACTTATGTCTGTTTTGTGTTTTCATGTAAAAATTTATGATATGAAGTTTATGATTTAAAAAGTTTCATAAGAAAATTACTTAATAGATGGTCTGTGGGATTAGCGTAGACATTGATTTTCCCCGGCATCCAGCAATGATATACTACACATGCAGTGAGACGCCGATGAAACACCGATGACTGCGATGTCCTGCAGACCTTCATGGGACCTTACCAGTCAGGTAAGCTTTCATAAATGCGATGATCTTAGTAAATGGAGCCCATAGATAAATAAAGTTGCATTTTTTGTCTTTGATGACTTTAATACTGTAGGTGGATGCAGCTTTCATTTAGTTACTTGTAAAAAGATAGGAATAGCATAATATTTATTTACATAAACCAAATCTGTTCTCCTCTATCCCCACCAGACTGCACCCAAACAATGCCACACTTCCACACCATGCTTTGCCACCAGTCTTGACTCCTTATTGGGACGAAATAGATGTCCAGTGTGACAGTCACCTGAAATCAGGACTGTCCTGCTGTACTTGGGACAATTGGGAAGTATGGGGTACTAGTATTTAATCAATTATAGAAATATACAAAAACGTTCTGTGTGACAATGGAGATTATTTACTATGAATATAAAAAGTACATCTGTGCTGTAACCAATAGCAATTGATCAGCAACTACCTAGTTACAGTCATCCCCCTATATAGGTTGATATACCTTACATACTTATATATATATCTGCAACTCCATGACCATTTTCATTAGTTCTACAATGTATATTCTAAGGAGCCATGGCGTTAAGTAGGATATAGATGGCAGGGGGCGGGGCTTGCACAATGAATTACATGCCGTCATGTCATAAAGCAAAGCCCCAATACTCAGACGTCATTGAAGGAAGAAATAGTCATCAACAGATTGAGGAGAAATAGCAGGCTGTAGTTTTGCATGCACTGCATAAGAAATTGGTATTTATGAATATATATATATATATATATATATATATATATACACACACACACACATATGTTTTACCTCAGATGCATAGAGCAGACAAAGAAAACACCTGCTGCTTCCCTGTCTGCATGGTAAATGGGTGTCATAACACTACTACAAAGCCGCACAGTCTTCCTTGTCTGCTTTCCTGGTACAACTGCTGTCTGTTCACCCTTTCATTACCGGAGGGCTTTATCTAGTGTGGAAAGATTTATTCATAGGCCTGCAGTTTTTCTTCCGCCAATATCAAGGATAGTTTACGTCTGAATGTGTAAGGGTTAATTTCCGCATGGATGAGAGGAATCGGGGAGACATTGATTGGGACAATCACAGGCGGTTTCTGTGATAGAAAAGAGACATCTAGTCTCCGGTGTGGAAGCAGAGCTGGCATGGGTCATGCAGGCAAATGTTTGCATGCCGCCGTACTATGCCAACTGAAAGTCATGGACTAGCAGCAGCTGCCAGCTGCTCTATGAAATATCAGAAGGAACATTGTCCATAGAAGAAGAGAGTGGGGCATGAAATGCCTGTGAGAGTGTACTGAAAGCTTTATCCAGATTTATTTAACTGCCGATATATTTTATGCACTGATAGGTGAACTCAGTCTGCACCCAAAGACTATCAAATGTCCTTCAGAGGGTACAACAGCGATTTTACAGCCACTCTTCTAGCAGACTAGTGGGCTGATCCAGAGTTACACATACACCTTCTATAGGTACAAATGTACAGCTGCACCAAAGCTCTGTTGCAATGTGAGGGGTGCAAAGTAATTAATTAATTTTAATGTATACAATTAACACTTTCTTTTCTTTCACAAACGGAATAGCTTTATGCTTTATTTTTAAATTAGAGTTGAGCTAAGATTTGCGCCCAGATCTCACAATTATACTGGTGGATTAGGATTATAATCTATCAATGACTGACTATCTGTGATCAGCTATGATAACCCTTAACCAACAATGTAAAAGCAGTGATATTTGTTTTCATTTCTAAGCAGCATTTGTTGTAGTATGGGACAGGGGAGGGTAATATGTTACAGAGAAGTAATGGGGGTGAGAGTCATTCAGAGATTATAAAAAAATAATAGATAGTCCATTATAAAACCTCCAGTCACAACTTTATTGGAAAACCCCCCCAAATGATATACTTACGCAGAATCAGCATCGGAGCATGTGCCAGCTCGCTTAGCTTTCCATCCCAGGACTTCTGGGTATATACCATTATAGCAAAGGTAAGTTCATGAGTATTGATAACAGACAGTATGAGAGCCCAAATCGTTTGGTCTGGAATCCAGTCTCATGAATAACGAAAGTTTTGACCCAGCCCATAGTTGATCAGTAAGTGCGAGGATGTAGGAATCTTTTGCACATATGGCCCCCCTCATATTTGTGGTTCTTCAAGGCATTCCCCAAGAGCTGACAACTACGGCAAAGAGGAGTCAAGTCTAGTAGTACCCAGTGTGTGAATTCCTAGAGCATCCTAATGCTCACCACCCTACCACAAGCAATCCCTCGTCACCTCTAGCACGCGCTTGATGCATAATAACCGTAAGCAGTCATATAAACACTGTCTGCCGCGTTTGCTGTAAGTGAACACAAATCCCAGTGGCCCGCGATAAGTAGATTTCAAAGCGAATCTCTCTATTTTCCCCTCAACGTTTATGTGTGTTTTTCCAGCAGCCCGACGCGTTCCATTTTTAGTTAATGTGGTTTTCATTGCAGACATTCTGCTGTGTGGGCACAATAAGTCATGCAGTTTTCCCTCCTACATTAAAACACGGCATAATTGAAACACAAACCGAAATCTTTCCTGCCTCCTTGCAGCAGGCTCCACATCAGTCACCTATAATTTTAACAATGTTGTTAAAAATAAAAAAGAATAAAGAAGGTGAAAAAGTGTCGGTGCCACAGATTGCACAGCGTAAAGCCAGAGATGAAACAGGTGGTCAGTGAGCGTCGAGATACATTACCGCAGCAGGGCACGGCAAAGGCATAACAACAAGATGCATTTTATCCAAACAAACCTCGCATTCTAGCAGCGCGTCCTGCCTGTCTGCCACTCATTCACAGGAGTGCTCGCTAAATACATTACAGCCACTTATACATTTATTTTAGCCGTGCTATGTGACCTGAGCTATTCTAGCTGTATTTGCAGTCAGACGTGTGGCGGAAAAATGAAATGTCTGTGCCCTTTTTAAATGTAGTGAACCTGTCAAGCTTGGTGTGCTGTAAAGTGATTTAATAATATCACTGGCTTAAGTCAGGTGTAGAAAGTCAGAAATCTCTGCATTAAAAAGAAAATGTTGCAGTAAGTGGTCTGGTCTAGACATTAGTCCAGAGGCCAGGTGATATGAAATAGAAAATGGTGTTTCTCAGAAAAAACATTGGCTGATTCATAAAGCCATTTTTAGAAAACCTAGGGGTGTATGAATAAATATCTACTGCCATGTGACGCCGAGGCTCACGCTAGAAACGCTGAAAGCTTTGGGACTTTTTGGATATCTCAGTTAAAAACGGAATAATAAGCGTGTCTCACAATAAGGGGTATATTTACTAAGCAGGGAGATTGCAGTGAAATTCGAATTTGGGGAAGTTGCCCATGGCAACCAATCAGATTTGAGCTCTCAGTTTCATTTTACACTCTGGAGAATGTGAACTCAAATCTGATTGGTTGCCATGGGCAACTTCCCCAAATTCGAATTTCACTGCAATCTCCCTGCTTAGTAAATATACCCCTTAGTGTAGTAAAAGAAGAAGGGTTTATAAAGCACTTTTAAAGCACATTATTTTGTTGACATCACTAAGACGATTTTGTGACTGGCTGTCAGATAGTTGTTTGTAATGAAATAAAGTATATATTATAAATAAATAAGTATATATACTTCTGCTAATATATTTTCTGCGTGCAGTGTAAACTGACAGACTGCAAACAAACCTTTTATACGGACTGAGATCGCATTTGATTTACATATAATATGGTTTTGTACGCTACAGTCGTGATAAGCTTTTCTATGTGGACAGAACTGTGGTTTCTACAGCCTCTTGGGCCTGATAGATGTTTGCATGGTTTTGTTAGATGAGTAAAGCTGGGTATACATACCAACTGGCCTGATTCCAGTGGGTCAGACCTGAAACGAAGAACTTAAATCTGATTGGATCCATACTTGGACTGTTTAAATTTTGCATACTCATTAAAAAATGCGGTTTCAGCTGTCTGGATCTGGTACGGGATTTTTTAGCAATTGCTTATCATGTTATGAAAGCGATCATTGTAAGAAAACCATGTAGTGTGTGTCTTCAGCTTTAGCTTAGAAAATAACTTTTTGATGACTCATTAAAGTATATACCCGCTATATATATCTATTAGTCTAAGAAATGGCAGAGTGCCCATTTATAAGCAGTACAGATGCTACCCACACCCCAGCCCATACCTCCATCAGAAACACTACTATTACGGAAAACCGAATCCATTTTGTGCAGATGCAAAACGCCACTGTTTCCACTCTTTGCATGTATTTGCTAATATTTCCAGTTTACATAGTGTTTTTGTGATATAAACAGAAAAGATTCTCTGGAGTCTGATTACTCTTGAAGGCTTTTCCTGCTGAGGTAAAAGTAAATAACAAATAAAGCAAAAACAAAATCTAAATATTTGTCTTGGTTCTGTACTGTTATTTGCTATTTGCAGAGATAACTGATGTTTTATTCAAAGTGTCCTAAATATTGAAAAGTGCCCATGCATAGAGCTTTCTCATTGTTCTAATTGTCCACCTTACAGAATATTGGTGTCTGTGAGCTTTTATATTTACTTGTAGTAAGTTGCTTGTTATACATGTTCACACATATTGAAATGGAGGGTATAGAAGATGACAGTCAGGAACAGCATTTCTACTTAAAATGGCTTTAGTACATTTTATTTATGATTGATTTTATTATCTGCCAGGAAACGTGATAAAAGTCACAGCAATAATTAGTATTTATAAATGTATAAACATCTGTCATCATCACTGATGATAATTTGAAAGTAATGAAATCAGTTGGCTACTTGGATCTGGAAATGGTGGATGGCGTATTCAGTAGCATAGTACCATAGTACAGGCCAGGGGTTAAAAATTCCTTCTGGAATGTCTTATTATATCTGGTAAAATGACACTAATGGAATGTGGAAACAATGTTCTTAGTGTTTGGGGCCTTGTCATATTGGCTTGTGTGTATGTGTTATGGGATCATCCTGGGGGAGTTATTCAGTAAATTGTGATTGAACGAGTCTTTCCAGGCTGCTCCTCTGAATTGGCACTATCACACTTTGATGAATGACCCTTTTCTTTATCAGGGGCTGATGTAACAAATGGCTGGAGTCATTACCAGTGCAGGATACCTGTTTGGTACATTGTAGGGGGTTTTTTGTGCTCGAGCTATCCAACTTTTCTAAATCTTGGAATCAGGAGTAGGAGGCTGCAAAGAGATGCATGTCAGTGCTAATGTGAGGTGACTTTTCTAGTTTAATGCCTCACCTCAGAAGAGATGCCAAGACATGACAAAATGTGCCAATGCGCTTGGCCTCTTCGTGACTGAATTTAAGCAATAAATTCTCTGTAATGTTTCAGCTGTGGAAATGTAATATATCATTATCAGTTAGGAGCATTATTTCAGTCCTGCCCTTATTATTTGGTCGATTGTGACATAGTTCACCTAAAAATATACTCACGTTGAAATAGAAAGAGAAACCTCCAGGCACTCTGCATAGAAATGTTCTGATATAAATACCTTGTGTATACATCTATTTTGCACATTCTGGGGCTGACCTATAGTTGGAAGTAGCAGCATAATAAGGAGTAAATCTGCACCAGGACAAAACCAGGTCAAATTGCAAGGGGAGGAAAATTAAAAATGTGCAAACAGAATGATCAGAGGCGTGATATTTTGCAGCTCGACATAAAATTAGATTTTAAAAATAACACTGATCAGTATTTGGGTTGAGTAAGCAAACTCAGACATTATTTCCCTGCCGCAACAAAATATTTTTTGCACCCCTCCTAATGCAACATGATTTGTCCAGGAGAAGACTGGCTTTACTCCTGTGCTTAAGCAATTGGTACATCATACACAAAAATCCTTGCACTGCCAACACGTATAAAGAAGATATTTACTGCAATTTTTTGCAAGTCTCTCTCACTCCTTTGCAGCATATCCCGGCTGTCTCCCTACAGCTGGGATTCACCGTTGCTAGTCGGTGACAGCCGGCTTCTACCTATTCTATTTGCCAGGTATTAATGAGCCAGGATATACAGTTTCAATGGGTAAGACAGGATCTGTGTTGGATTGCTACACACCCAGAATCTCCTCTCTGTTAGCGCTAGGACACAAATCATTAAAGGGGACTTCACAGACTTGTCTGAGCAGTTCAGGGATCTCTCTGGGGATTATTCAATATTGTTAAAATTCTCCTGCTCCTGTTATTCTGCATGTTCCTGACTTACCAATCTACCAACTTACCAACCAATTGTCCCAATTTCACCAGGACAGTCACACTTTTGGTTGACTGTCCCACCCACCTACCAGTTTTTCCCGATAGTGGACAACCTGGTAGGCATTGAAGGTTTTTTCAAATTTTACCCCGGTGACAGCAGAAAAGGGGGTATGGGCTGAGTCAGGCTGGACTTTTGACTCACAACATGAAGTTCTCCAGTATTTATCATTCCAGGTAACCAGGTAATCACATTATAGATATAATTTTTTTTTCAACTAGTTTAATTGATAATATCTTCAGCTAAATCAGTCTGTCTGCAATGTGTATGTGCAAATGAGATTTATTAGGATGCAAGATAAAAACTTTCTAATATCTACTATACATAGAAATTGCCATGGTATTAATTATGCTTGCAGTACAGGCATTAATGGTTATTACTGGTTACTACGCTCAGCTCTGAAATACACAAACTTTATTAAATATTCATTTTAATTAGAGATGTGCGGGTTCGGTTTCTTTGAAACCGAACCCACCCGAATTTTAGCGTTACAAGTACGAGCCGAGCCGGCTCGTACTCACCCCCCCC
>JABWIB010009701.1:4653-19290 GCA_016617825.1 Platyplectrum ornatum | reverse complement strand
ATTGACGAATTTTGATCACTGAAGAACGCTGACAAAAAGAAATCTCTGCAGAATTCGTCAGTTAGTGAATTCCCCCCCTGGTCTGTAGTGTAGATTCAGTTTTGTGTTGTGTTCCAGGAGACAGACAAGTTAAAAGACCCAAATTTTACTATTGGTGGTTGGATCCGTTTTAACTTTACCTCCTTGGTAAACCACATCTCAAATAAAACTGTGAGGCAGTGATAAAGGCAGTATGTGAGTTGGCTCTAACAGTCATGTGTGCAGGGGATCTGTGCTTTGTGTGGATTGCTACATAATATGTTTGCACTTTTCTATTTCTACTAGAGATATATACACAGGCGTATTCATTGCATGACATAGGGACCATTGTTCTCCAAGTTAAATAGTGAGCGCTTACACTCAGCATTATCAATCTTAAATTAACAGTTCATTTTCTTTCTGTTTCATGTTGTCTATGCTTTCCTGGAATATGTGGATTTCCCCGACAATTTTTGAATGCATCCAACATCCACCATGTTCTTTAAGGTATAAGGGTAAAGGAAACAAGGTGAGAGTAGATGGAATAACAGGTTGGAATGAAATTGCTTGAAATATTTTTTTCCATGTTAAGACATCATAAAAGCTCAAAGTGGGGGTGTAAATAGGAGTATGTCATACTGTTACTGCACCCACTGATTTATTAAAGAACTATAATCTCTATTCCCTTCTATTATTTTCTATGTTTCCATACTGACACTTTTAAATGTCCATACCCGCACTTCTAAATTTCCACTTCGACCACTGGATATCATGATATGTATGACCAAGAAAATAGCTGTGGGTTTGGCAGGACAGCACTGCATAAGCAGTTTGCTGTCTGAGCTACTTCATTTTTCCTTTTAATAATATTAAGAAGAGACACCATTAACTTACAAAGGAAGCTAACTTACTAATTAACTTACATAATGCAAACGTTAAGGGGCAAAATATTTTTTTAATTAACTTAAGTAGCCATCAAAATGAGATACTAAATAGAAATGATGGGTCATTATGTATTATTTATAGAGGTAGGGAGACTTTATACTACTAAGTTATGGCACTATGTAGGCCTTCAAAAGTTAATTAAAAAGAAATAGTTTCTGTTAATTGATAAATATCATTTAATAAAAACAATGGAAATATTGTTGTTGACAGGAATTAATCACATGCAAATGAGCAAGAAGTAGTACACAATCTAGATGTAAAGCACCCTGCACATAAGTACAGTGTTAGTGTGCTTTACACAATTTACTCCTCTTCTGAAGAAACACCATGGCGTCAACCTTACCCATTGGTACATCATGTTAAGTGGGTTCATCTAGATAAGTAATTCAACCATCAAGAGCAGAGATCATTCCTGCTGCTGCTTAAGTGTATAATAAACTAGGGCTACTGCTAACAAATCCTTAGCAATTACCTTAGCCAAGATAGAACAAATATTTATTTATGTAGTTGTAGCAGAGGAGTTCCACAAATATTTACACCAGTTTGTTTTACGTGCTATATCCATAACTTTATAGCCATATATTGCCGCACACAACCATTTCCTCCACTGATTGGTTCCATTATGTATTTGCTGTTTATTTTAAACTTAAACAATAGGGGAACTTTTTCTTTTGTCTTTGAAGTTGGTTAACCATGTAACTATGCAACTATGTACAGTAATATAATCATTTAACCTAGTACACAACCTGCATGCAGTTATTGCTTAAACATATGCAGATCAGTGCTGTCCCTTACAGGACAAATTATATTTTTAAACAATAAGTGCTTAATTCATTTTCAATTTTCTTTAAACCCATATCAGACACGATTTCAGCTATAAT
This sequence comes from Platyplectrum ornatum, assembly GCA_016617825.1. Lineage (NCBI taxonomy): Eukaryota > Metazoa > Chordata > Amphibia > Anura > Limnodynastidae > Platyplectrum > Platyplectrum ornatum. The sequence continues at coordinate 17,446 of JABWIB010009701.1, read as the reverse complement.
TTAAAGAACTTGAATATCCTTATGTTCATCTCAAGCCTGCTTTAAGAGATGCTACTGTTTTAACCTTTTCTGCCTCTGATGGGAGAATATTTATTATTTAGACTTTTATTCTTTTATAAGTTTTACATTTTTTGGACCATAGCCATTGTAGTGGACCAATTACTGTAACGACCAGTCTGGGATGGTTCTACCTCATTGACATTTTCTCCATCAATCATGACTGATGAAGGGTTTTTTGGTGGACAGGCAAGAATTTCCTGGATGAGTGGACAGGTATAAGTAAGGAGGGCATGGAAGGCGCTTGCATGGATCTTCTGACATATGGTGTAAGGTCAAATGTTTCATGTAGAAAGTCACACGTTGACTTGTCTTGCTCTCCACTGATCTGCCCTGATCTTGGGATAAAACAAAGCTTGTTTTGACCCTCTTTAAATGTTCTTGATTTCTTTAGTCATCATTCAACCTTCCATCAATAGGAAATCTGTGTAGTCTAACTATCAGGCTACTTAATATCATGTCCAGTGCTTTTGCAGAGGGAAGTCCATGACTACACACATGGCCATGAATCAATCAGATTCCAGCAAATCCATGATAAGGTCCATGGATGTCTGGGATTTGGCAAGGGATGTCTTGAAGTCTCTGAATGCATTAATCACCCTTTAAAATGTGTGCCAGATTATTTGCTCTTTAGAAATCAATCTTGTGTCAATGGTTGTCACTTTTAATTAATCGAAGAATCCCAAGATTAGGGGGAGCAGGAAGGTATCCATTTTCTACAATGAAGAACATTGCTCCAACTGGAGACACAAGGGACAGATAACCACTTTCCAAAACTTTCTCAGATGTAGTTCTCCATGGCTTGAGCTTCACAATGAATCAGAGAAAACATCTTTTTATAGCTAGGCACCTGGAATCAGCTCAATAGCACTGTTATATGACTGATGGGGTGGTAGAGTGCTTGTGGCATGACTGTGATCTTCTTAAAACATGGTGATACAAATACTTTGAATAGTCAAGGACAGAGAATAATCTGAGCACTGCTTTCCCCAGCATGTCCACAGAATCCCAGTTAATGTAGGGACTGTACCCTCTCAACTAAGGGGGACCCTATATTAGCTGTGCATCCAGGCAATAAATAATAAGGAGCTTGAAGAATTCTGGCACATAAAAAGCATATTTGCCTTTATTTATAAGGTGCCGCCAATGGAGAGATATAGAGGAAAAGTTTTGTTATTGAATATGACTCCAATGGGTGCTGTCCTTTGAGACCTCAGGCCATAATGGAATGTTCTAGGTCAATAAGTGCACAAGTGATATCGACAGTCTTTCATCCTGGAAGTTTCCCAATCCCTTGCTGGAACAATAGTTAACCGTATTAGTTCGACTGCCATAATATAGGAAGAGCCATATTGCCATTGACTCTTTTCTTCTCTGGAGCGGCCAATCTGCATAGATGCTGCGAGAAATTGAGGATTGTAACTGGCATGACGATATAGTCCTTCACAGAGGATATTGCACCAAGGTGCCTACGATTAGTTCACAGAGACCAAGACTGATCTGGCCACTTAGGGATTGGTCATTTCACTGCCACTCTGTGGCCCAACATCAAAACTTGTGCAACATCAAAACTGTGACCCATCATCGAAAAAAGTGCAATACTCTTCTGTGGATCTTCGGCCCATACAAGTGGAGCGAAATTTAGTCTCCTCTGTTGTTTTTGGCCTTGCTATGAAGTGGATCAGTGCACATCAATGCACATTTTGTAACATAACATCTATTGCTCTTCTCTGCATTATATTCAAACTGTCACACCCACCAGTTTTTCATTTATTAACTGATGTTTCAAAAACATTTTTGTCAACAAAGTCGGCTGCCATAGTAATTGATTGTTGGAAGCTCAGGAGAAGGGATTTTTCACTTAATGGAGGGTCTGGGTTTTTCTTTAATTTCATTTCCAGTAAGGTAAGGTTAACTATTTGGAAATGTCAACCTTTGTCAGTATATTAGGATCTGCTCTGCAGCACTTGAATTGTCAATGCAACAATTTAGTAGCAAACCAATTGTTTATTCTGAGGTCTGAAAAAATACTTCATGTAATGAACTATAAAATAATCCTGTGGATCAAGGAAATATTCAGATAATTGCCTGATTAACAAATCGTGTGTGCAACTTAGGATCAAATAAAATCATGATTCTCCAGTTTGGTTTTCAAGACCTACATGGAAGAGGAGGGTGGCATTTTTCGGAGAAAGAGGTGTAGTAGAACGCGAGGGCATGGTTATAAACTGGAGGGTGGTAGGTTCAGAGGAAATGTCCGAAATAATTACTTCACTGAAAGGGTAGTGGATAAGTGGAATAGCCTCCCATCAGAAGTGGTGGAGGCTAATACTACAGAATTGTGTAAGCATGCTTGGGATAAATATAAGGGTATTCTGAGACTCAATCAAAAGAGAGAATAAAATGATGTCAGTATAGTTTTAAATACACAACAAGGCAGACTAGGTGGGCCATGTGGCTCTCATCTGACATCACTTTCTATGTTTCTATACCTTCCCATGTTTTTCTGACATTTTTTACTATAAATATTTTTACAGTTTTAGATGTTTCTTATATTGTAGTTTGTTTTTATAAGAGGCTTTTTCTTAAGCAGTGTAAATTTCAGAAGTTGTATCAGTAGGACTATATTGGTGTAAAATGAAACCTCACAATTTTTCTCTTTTCTTTGAGATTCTCATTTAATTATATTATTATTAACATTTATTTATAAGGCGCCACATAGTTTCTGTAGTGCCATACATAGCGAAGACCATATAAATTAAGCCAAGCTAGGTTCTCCATACTGATAAATGCTGATGAATCCAGTTATAGTTTTCACTTAATTTTTTATAATACTATAGAAACATATAGTAGTAAGTATATAGCATTGGTATGAACAGGAACTGCCATATTGTTGTCTATAGCCTATGTAGTTTAACAGGACAGTGCCACCCAGTGACCACATTTGAGAATGACATTAAACATTAAACTGTACTATACTATTAGGTTTTTTCATATAGTTTTGTAATATATATTGTGGGTATTATTTATTTTTATATTGTGGATCATCCTGTATATTAATAAATCATTGGGTTGCCAATTTCTACTATTGGATTGGATCCAGTAAACCACTTTTTGGAACTTTCCTTTCACTCACTACACATTTCCATCACGTCCCGTACTGGCGCAACATGATGACGTTGCACTGCTTCAAAACTACTGAGGAGGGGGACAGGGTGATGGGAAGCAGGGTGACTGCTGGCTTTTAATCATTGGGGAGGGGTTTATTTAATTATTTATTTTTTTACATTTTTTTATTTTTATTTAAATAATTTTTTTAATCGCTGATCTGCCGCCTTGGCGATCGCCATGCGGATATTCCTGCCCCGTACATAAAACTGATTTTACAAACATAACATCTGCCACACATATACACTGATGTTACAAAATAAGGGTCTTACATATTCTTATTTTGTCCCTTTACTGTATCAGATAAAGATCAGGAATATTATTATTAATGTTGATGATAACTATGGACTGGATCTGGAATTATTTATATAACACTATTTATATATGTAGCACTTAACAAATTTAACAATCAATAAAACTGGTGATTTAGGGGTATATTTACTAAGCTGGGAATTTGCTGGGGAATTGAAAAGTGGGGAAGTTGCCCATATCTACCAATCAGATTTGAGCTCTCAGTTTCATTTTACATACTGGAGAATGTAAGCTGGAATCTGATTGGTTGCTATGGGCAACTTCCCCACTTTTCAATTCCCCAGCAAATTCCCTGCTTAGTAAATATACCCCTTAGTTACCAGTTGTAGGTTATTTAGTCACTTGTGTAAATTACTTAAATCTTAACATCTGTGCATTTCTGTATGTTTGGAAATCTGTACAGTGGGGGCTGAGTTAGGCATTACGCATGCCTTATCCCTGCACTGTAATAATAATAATGATTAAAATAAAAAATCTGTGCAAAAACTTGTGAAAACAGCTATTGAAAACATTTGTGACATACAACAGTATATCATTATTTACATATCATGTGTTACTTTATTTTACTTTACCATTATTATTTGGACATAAAATGTTTTCTTGCATTTATACTCATTGTTATTCTCATACAGTGAGCACTTGTACAGTGTGTAAGGCAGACTGACAAGTTTGTTTGCCAATAGCCCATGTGACATCTGCCGCTGTTCTTCATTTCAGCGTCCGACAACCAAAGTGCAAACTAGGTTATGTGTAGATTGGGTAGTCAAACATATGTGCTGGTTTCTGGAAGTCTTTTAATATGGTTCCTGCTGAAAGCAAACAATAACACATCAGTCTTCACTGCAGGGATATTTGCATTGAAACGGCAGGAAAAATCGAGGACAACAGATCAAATAATGGTGAATGCTCTGTTTTATAACCCAGCACATTTCTGGTGCGATGTACTATCTGCTTTTACAGTCGCTTACAAAGCTAAAATCAGATGGAGAAGAAATGTATCTATCCTGCATAAGCTGTAGAGCCATACATAATACAAAAGCAAAAAACATAAACCTCAAAGTGACGGCAGATAAGAGCCACATGGCCCATTCAGTCTGCCCAGTTGTGTATACTATACTACTATACTGACATCATTTTATTCCCTATTTTGTTTGAGACTCAGAATACCCTTATATTTATCCCAAGCATGCTTAAACTGTTCTATAGTATTAGCCTCCACCCTTCTGATGGGAGGCTATTCCACTCATCAACTACCCTTTCAGTGAAGTAATTCTTTCACACATTTCCCCTGAATCTACCACCCTCCAGTTCCATGGTTCTCACGCTGTGGGTCGGGACCCCAGCGTGGGTCACGTATGGGGTCGCGCCTTCCTCAGAGAGACCATCGCCCAGTTGCAGGCCCAGCAATATGGGAGAGTGGGGTGCAGCTGTGATACATGCATGAAGTATGTGATTGGTGGCCATCTTCACATTCATTTGTCACATAGGATTGCCTGTTGTCATGATGGCACAAATAATGCAATGTCCAAAGGGTTAAAGGGGACCTCTCAGCCTCTTTTAACCCCCAATTAACCTCATGAAGCTGTATAGTTTGGTACAAAACCTGTACTTACCACTGTTTAATATGATATTCTGATTTCACAGTAAAAAATATCACCAGTGCGCAATTTATAAATATATATAGGGGCAATGTTTGTGGTAACTTGCTGGGGTTGTGTAAAAAAATTTCTGTCCGATGGGGTCCTGGAGCAAAATATTTTGAGAACCCCTGCTCCAGTTTATACGCATGCCTTTGCTTTGTATTAAACCTCTTTCTCTGAAAAATGCCCCCTCCTCCACCTGTTGACGTCCCTTGATATATGTGAAATCTGCTTTCATATCCCCCCTGTGTGTGTGTTTGTGACAGCATTAAAACAATGGCTTTATTTTATGTTTTACAATTTCTTTTTAATCAGTGTTATTTCTCTTCATAGACTAGCTTATATAATACATAAGTTTGTCTAAGAAAACTACTGGACACAGGAAAACAGTGAAAGAAGTCTATTTTAATTAATACTATAAACGAATGTATGAATTAAAGTGCAGATGTCCTTCACTGTTTTCAAAACAACTCTTATCTTTCACATATTTATAATATCACATTATTGTGTTTTGCTTCAGGTGACGATATATGGACCTTGATCCATCCAGTGAGCTTAGACAAGGCATATCTGTGTGTGCATTCACCCTTTCTTGACAGATGCATAATGGTTATTAAGGAAAAGCCTTTAAAAATATAGGCTTGAGAATAGAATGTTTTGGCTCCAGTAGGGCTTTCTCCAGTAGGGTTTGTGGAAAGGGGCCTCTAGTAAGTCTTGGAGGTGTGGGTGGGTTTTCCAGCAGGGATGAGGGGGTGAGGGGGTCTCCAGCAGGGCTAGGGGGGCTCGAGCAGGGTTTGGGTCGAGGGGGGCTCCTGCAGGGTTTTGGGTGGAGGGGGGCTCCTGCAGAGTTTGGGGGTGAAGGGGTCTCCAACAGCATCTCCTCTATGGCAGGCATCTTCTGGCACGATGACATCATTGCGCAGGTGCCGTAAGCTACGTAATCATGACAGCAACCTCACATATCGCGGCTGTGTGCCGGTTTGTGCATGCGCATATCAGTTTCTATACGGCGGATTGGACTACCTGGAGATCAGAGTCCCTCCCTGGGAGTCAGTGAGATCACCCAGATTTTCAGAAGTCTCCTGGACATTCCAGGAGAGTCGCCAATCATTACTTATGTTACATTGAAATCTACACAGAGGAACCTATCTTGAAAATGTAAACAAGTAAAGAAGTGATATCTGGGCATAATAATGTTGAATTGCAAGTGAGACAGAGACCGAAACCATTATCACTGTGAAGAATGTATTCTTGTATTTATATCACCCTGATGGAATTTCTTTTAAATAAAAGTATGATATTGAATCAAACGTAAGGGCTGGATTGAAAAGCTCTTTTATTTGACATAGTAGAGAATGTGAGGCTGAATCTGATTGGTTACTATGGGCAACATCCCCACTTTTCCAACCCTACAGTTTAGTAAATTTAGGGGCCGATTAAATTCGCTTCACGCAAATTTTAATTGAAGTTGAATTTTAGTTCGCGGCTCATTTAGTGCCTTAATTTTTATGTTTGTTTGTGATTGAAATTGATATTTTTGCCAATTTGATTCAATAAAAAGACATGAATTACGGTTAATACAGACATTTGACTTTCTCACACACACATTATATAAAGTTCTTTCTTGCTTAATAAAGTGAACAATTGGCACGGTTTAGGCTACTGTTTGTTCTGAATGTAAGTCAAGTATCTTAATAGAGTTTCAAGTTCCTTAGCATTAGTTGCTTATTTTTTCAGCTTTGCAAAAAAATGTTTTTTAAAACATATTTGGGTATAAAAATATTTGAAATTGTTTATGTTAGTATGATTTGAAGTAGTTTGCAACTGTGTAAACCATTGTGTATTATGATATCACTGGGCTTTTCAGTAATGCTTTGTGCTTGTGTCAAAGTTGCGGACAAGGGGCCAGAGAAAACAGCGAAACTTCATCAAGTTTTATACTGTCAGCAAAACTAAACATTCAAAGTAAACTTTAAAACTGATACACACAGGAGTTCTGAACCTTACTTACTTCTGTTTTGAATTCTGTTGCTAAGAGAGAAGAGACAGAAGTGCCAGCGGATCAACATAAAGGGATTAGAGAGCCCCTGGTTAAACAGATGGCCTGGTAATCCAAAGGCTGGGCTGTTAACAAAGGGTTAAGAATTTGCTTTGTAAATCCGGCAGAGAATATTGGAATATTATTTGAAATCCTAGTTTCAGCCGCAGACGTGTGATCAGTTTTCTACTGGATAATTAAGTAATCAGCGGAAATCTCAGTTTGAAGTGATTTTGCCCCTAATATTTAAAAGAGGCGCTTTTCTTAGAAGTTATACCTGCAGGGTGGGGGTATATTGTTATACTATTACTATTAGTACTGTTGGGTTTTTATGTGTTTTAAGTGTTTAGATTCAAATATGCTGGCCATACACCAGGTCGATACCGCATGCGATGATCCGATGCGCACTCCCACAGTCGCATATCACATTGCTAAATCTTGCTAGCTGCAGGCAAGATTCAGGCAAATCGCACCCGGATCTCATGTTCATCGAATGTACACCAGTGAGATCCAGTGATGGATGGCCAGCATTACTTTACAGAGTTCTCCTGTTACATTTCAGAGATTACCTTCCAAGTTTACTCACTGATAGAGACTCAGAGTTATTCCACACAGTATTAATATTACTAACACTCTACCCTGCAAAATGGTTCCTGACATTAAAACAATATGTCTAAAACCCAGGCTTGTTAGCCCTTTAGCAATAATAACTTTCAGTAAATATACTGTAAATGAAAAAAATATATAAAAAATATAACAACTTTTTTGCATCACTTTTTTGTATAAATAGTGAATAGTTTTATTACAACGTTGTTGTGATCTAATTCATTATGACATTGGTAACTTTTGATTTATTGCCATGAATTTTTAATTGTGGTGCAAGGTCTAACCCATAAAAGTCCTCCGCTGCGAGAAGCATCTGTTGCTAATACTGAGCATTAATATACAGACAACACACAGACAATATAAAGGAAACACTTGAACCTGTCTCCAAAAGAAGAAACTGATACCATTTGTTCATACATAGTTGCTATGTTGAGTAAATGTTGTTTTTGGTTAGGGAACCACCATGTTGAACGGTGTTTGACAGTTCAAATAAAGTATGTAAACTGGACCGGGGGGACAGCAGGGAAAGCACCGGCCCTGGACCTAGGCCTTTTGGAACCAGAGCCTAAATTTACTATGCATGGAGATTGCAGGGAGATTGAAAAGTAGGGATGTTGCCCATAGCAACCAATCAGAATCTAATTCACATTCTTCGGTATGTAAAATGAAATTAAGAGCTTGAATCTGATTAGTTGCCCAACTTTTCAATCTCCCTGCTTAATAAATTTAGGCCCAGGGATTTAGACATCACAGACTGTGGAAGAGAGTGTGGAAGAGCATTTTGCCAGCTGAGTACCAGGAGAGATAAGAATTACAACTAAAATGGATTTATTAGTTGCTAGGAAACAGGATTCATATAGGGTGCTAAAGAAGCTGGGCTGTGGCCATAGTAAGCTGACTTATACATAAGCAATAATGATAATGGCAGAAGCCAAGCTGAACTGCAACTTGAACTGAACTGCAATAAGCTGAGCTACAACAAGTAGTATGCTGGATGTAGACTGCGGAAATCCTACTCCACCACCCCCCATCCATCTTCATGCAAAGAAAAAAAGGTTATAAAAGTCCTCTCTTCATGGCTGTTCCCTTATAAAGTTTCCAAACATTACTGTGTGGCATAGTATGGGGAAATCTAATGCTGATGTTAGCTAAGGATCAAGAATATAGAGAGGTTCAGCAGTATACTTGGTGTAATGTAGACAATGGCAGATTACTGATGTGCGGGTGGTTCATCTGTAAGCAGTCTGACACTCTGCGACCTATATTGGACCCTTGTGTTAGAATTTCAGAATTTAATCTCAATATACTGATCTTTTTGCTTACGTATTATTTATATTGAATTCTATGTATCAGAATAAAAATATCAGATTTATAAATTTAGTTCTGGATATGAAGAATCAAATATCCCTATTAATTGTAGAACGTAGTAGATCAGTGGTTCTCAGTTTTTTTGGTGTGTACCAGTTACCTGCTTAAGTAAAGTGCTATTGACCAATGCCATTGTTTATCTCCTTTTACCCTCGCTATGATCATGCAATTAGCACATCAAATTCCTAGCTATTACATGTTTTTTAGATTCCAGGGCCGGCAAGGAATAAGCTACAGGGGACCAGCTTTAAAAGACCTGTGGTGCAGTGCACTTGTTAGGTATCTGCGTGAGACGGGGGCTGAAGGCACAGCAGATATGCAGGTAAGGAACCTGGGTAGTTGCACAAGTCGGAAACCACAGCAGGAACACTGGTCGGGAAACCCGGAAGGTACACGGAGGAGGATGCCACGGCAGGTACACGGATGCAGGAAGCCACGGCAGGTACATGGATGGAAACCACGGCAGGTACACAGATCAGGACACCACGGCAGGTACACGGAGCAGGAAGCCACGGCAGGTACACGGATGAAAACTAGTGGTGAGACTGGGTCTCACAAGGATTGGTGGGAAGAAGGGGTGTGGAGTCTAACTACCGTCTGGTGTACTCCAGAGCCTCTAAAGATGAGACGGCTTTGCAGCGGCAAGATGGTAGCAGGTTGCGGTCCCCTCCTAAAACCACCCTAACCAACAACCAAGGTCCTGACAAAGAACACTGGGCACCGACGTACGAGACAAACTGACAGAAAACAGAAGTCTCAACAAAAGACACTGGGCACAGGACGTACAAAAACGGACGAACGAAGAACACGAAAAAGAAGGAAATGGAGACCGGGAGAGAAGGACAAGAAGGGGAGAAAATGTAAGAGAAATAAGTAAAGAGAATGGGAGAAAAAGCAGGGAAGGGAGAGAAAAAGAGATGGAGACCAGGAGAGAAGGAAACTGGTAGCCAAGGTAAGAGAGAGTGGGAAAAACTGGAGAGAAAATGAGGAGAAAGGAGGCAAGAATGGAGACCTAGAGAGAGAGCAAGAAATAGGTAAAGAAACAGTGGAGGCAGGAGCCGGGCAGAGGGAGAAAGGGAGGCAGGAGGCAAAAAAGGATGCTGGGCGAGAACAAGGAGACTGAGTCAAACGGACCAGGGGCGGATGAGCGTGGGGAACGCTATAACCTGCAGCGTGGAGAAAGCGCTGCGGGTACATAAAGACCAGGGGAGCCAATGGAAGGCCTCATAGAGAGCTGAGCCTCCTGGTCAGCTATCCGGAAGCTGGCCGAAGCATTGCATCCCGCTGCTAAGCAGAGAGAGGGGACGTGATGNCGGAAGAAGCCAGAACCCTCGCCGCGTCCTGTTACCAAGGCAACCGGCCGGATGCGGCAGGGACGGGCACCCTTAACAGCACTGATGCCTGTTAGAGGACAGTGGGCAGGAACTAGTGATCAGTGCAGAGATTGTGGAGCGTGGACAAACATGTCCTGCCCCCTGCCAAACCCCATCCCTGTCCGATCAAACCCCGCCCCAACTCCAGCTACTCCCCTACATGCCCAAATCCCACCCACCTGCACCAAAACCCCCTTTTCAACCCTCAATTGCCTGCGACGCAGCAAAACAAAAAACCCCACTTTCCTACCAGTTTGTCCCCATGCGGGACAGACTGGTAGGAGTGAGGGACAGCGGGACAGTCCCGCTTTTGGGACAGTTGGAGGGTATGCATCATGCAGTGTCTGAACAGTAAAGGCTGCAGACACAGGAAGACCTGCATACTGAGTCCTTATTTTGATTATCTGTGTTACAATATCTAGGAATTATAATTTTTTTTATTAAAGTTTATATTACTTCTTTATTCTGATTCAAAATAAGACAAAATATGTATATGAAGATGTCTTGATCAGATCCTGGAAAAACAGCCTGACTGTGAATATGAGTAGTTATATAGGAAAGTATTGGGCATGTGATCCCCTTCCATCTGTTTCTGCTTACAACAGAGCTGTATTGTTGAAATCTACAACACAGACGGTCTATGATTAACACAGACCAAAGTTCTTTTATAGGAAAGCAAAAGAAGGATATGAGAAAGTACATCAGAATCTCTTATCACACACTCAGTAGCTAGATTAAATAATTACTTCTGGAAAATATATTAAATATATTTACATTTATTGAAGGGAATATAAAAAGATATGGATTGAAGAGGAAGTTTTTTGTCATGTAAAACAAACAAAAAAGGTAAAGCATTCACCTGCCTAAATGTCAAATTCAAATGACGTGTAAAGGTAATTATGAAAGGGGGGGGGGGTCACAAGGAGCTTTTAAAATTGCTGAAAGGTGCCAGCCAGGAGAGAGGCTTAAAATAATTTAATTGGTGCTAAGGAACATCAACAAGTGGAGGAACAATGATGATGTTTGGTGTGGGAGATTACAGTACAATACATTTTTGTTTATATATATCTTATGAAACAATTCAGTGTGGCTCAAGTACCTTTTCCTGTGAAGTATGACTCAATGAGATGCTTCTGTTATGATAAATCCACATATGTGCAAAGATCATTATTCCTGGTTACTTCAGTCTCATAGATAAATCAGAAGATGTTTTACACATAAGCTTCTGGAGCAAACACAGATAATATAACCAGGTCCGGATTAATCAGAGTGATCAGGACAGTAACCCCGGGCCCCACACATACAGGGGCATTTCTATGCATACTATGCATATATACATTAAAGTGGCAGGGTAAAAATACAAGGAAGGGGCAGAACTAGAGACTACACACTTACAAGAGGCTAAAGTGTGATACCCCAGGATCACAGGGGTTAAGTGGTAAATAAGCTTAGACAGGAGGAGATTGTTTGGGCTCTGACATTAATCATTTGTTGTTGGGGTGAAAGGAAGGTGATGTTGTCATGTGCAAGCTAATTGCCAGAAGGACGAGAAGGTGCTAGAACCGGCGCCTTGGTGTACGTGATCAACGTACAATCAATTGGCTAATGAGGACTGACTTTAGTATAAAAGCTGTGATGCGTAGGAAAACAAGAGAGAATGATAAGATCTGGACGGTGTTATTATGCAACTGGCGGTTTAGAACATGGAATCGGCAATGAACCTGTCGGAAGACAGGGTGGCTTCCCTGTGTGATTGGGCAGATCTGGAAGATCAGAGTACTGAGACGGGGGAAGAGCTTGATGGGACCCGTATGTTTCACCATGGGCAGTGCAGAGAGACGAAGAAGTGTAGGTGCCGGATGTACCTACTGGACGGCCAGTTCATCTGGAGAGACCAAATGTTAGGGTTCTCACTAGAAGATGACTGGTGAGAGGTCTGGGCACAGAATCTAACCGCTGCCTGGGCTTCACCAGAGCCTCTGATGGTGAGGTTGGGCCAGTAGCGGTGAGGCAGGAGCAGGTCGCGGCCCCAGACCAATTCACCCCCTAAGGTCACAAGAGCCCTGACAAATGACACTGGGCACNGACGTACTAGACNGACAGACAAATAACAGAAGTCCCTGACGAGTAACACTGGGCACCGACTGACAAGACAGATAGGAACAGAGAACGGAAAGGCCCGGACGCAAGACAGTAGGCACAGACTCACGAGACAGACGAACAAGGAACAC
>JABWIB010009700.1:0-10373 GCA_016617825.1 Platyplectrum ornatum | reverse complement strand
CAGTTTCATTTTACACTCTGGAGAATGTGAACTCAAATCTGATTGGTTGCCATGTGCAACTTCCCCAAATTCGAATTTCACTGCAATCTCCCTGCTTAGTAAATATACCCCAAGGCGTACTAAAACCATTTCAGCTGAATCTGCACTGAAAAAACCCAAATGTTGCTCCTTCACTCCTGACCCCTACGGTGTACCCAAATAGCGTTTTACAACTATACAGTATAAAGGTTATTTCAAAATTCTGTAGAATCAGGTTAACATCGGTCCAGAATAAAATGGATTACCATNTCAAATTTGCTAAAATTTTGCCCTCACTTTGCTTTCATTTTTGTTAAACATCTAAAGGGTTAACACACTTCCAAAGTACTGTTTTGGATAGTTTGAGGGGTGCAGCTTTCTAAATGAGCTCATTTATGGGGGTGTCTATCATGCAGACCCCTCAAAGTGACATCCAACATCAATTGGCCCCTAAGTTTTTGAAACTTTAAAATTTTCTTAAAATTGCTACTAAGTTTATGAGCCCCCTTCGTCCAAAAAAAGTAAAAGGAGATTTAAAAAATGATGGCAACAGAAAGTAGACATATTAAAATTATTATTTATTAACTATTAGGTCTGGTATGACCAAACTGTATCAACCAAAATTTACCACTAAATTAAAGTACAATATGTCACAAAAAAAAACAATCTCAGAATAAGTTGGATAAGTAAAAGCATTCAAAAGTTATTACCACAAAAAATGAGACATGTCAGATTTGGAAAATAGGGCTTGGTCATAGGGACCAAATAGTCAGCGTCTTAAAGAGGTTAATAAAACTCTGGGATTGTAATTACATTATTTATATTCTTGTCTACTCACAGTAGAGAGGTCTCCCATCTGGATACTGACCAGATCCAACCCTTCTTAACTTCCAAGTTTGGATGTGTTTGGGCATTTGCAGGGTGGTATGGCCATAATTTATAGGGAAAGGACCAATGAAGACAAAAGAGGTAACAATAAAAAAAATTATTTTTAAATTTCGTAAATAAGCAGCTTGGTGAGAAGAGATCNACTATTGACACATGTATTTAAAATGGAAGAAATATAAGATCACTGGCAATCTCCCTCGATCGGGAGCTTCATGCATCCCACGCACCTCGTGGGGTATCAACAGAGAGGAATACCCCAATCTACTCAGGACCTGGTATGACCTCGAGAGAACAGAGACCACAGTCACAATTCTGCTGTGCCCGAAAGGTCCCCCTATATAATCCAGAACATGTCCAGGCCCAGCTAAAGTTTACCAGTAAAAATCTGGATGATCCGGTGGAGGGTAGGAAGAATGTAATATGGTCAGATGAGAGCAAAATGTAAGAAGAGTGTAAGAAGGGAGAAGAGTGATAAATGGCATCACAAAAACCCGTACCCATAGTAAAGCATGGAGGTGGAAACATCATGCTTTGTGGCTGCTTTTGTGCAAGGGGGACAGGACGACTCATCCGTAATTAGGAGAGGATGAATAGGGCTATGTATCGTGAGATTTTGGCCAAAAACCTCCTTCCCTCAGTAAGAGCATTGAAGATGCAACGTCTTCCAGCATGACATTTACAAACTGTCCTGGCAACTAAAGAGTGTCTCTATAAGAAGCATTTCAATGTCTCACACAACACAATTGAAAATCTGTGATGTTTGACTTCTGTAATTGCCTACCAAGGTTATATTACAAACTTTTTGATTGTCCAAATATTTATTTTCCTCAAGAATACACAAATAAATTGTTGACAAATCATGCAATGTGATTTCCTGTTTTTTTTTCCAGATTCGGCCTCTCATAGTAGAAGTCTTATACACAAGCTACCGTAATGCTGTATAGGAATCGATGACTTCTGTCTACATCCAATACGGTTTCATTTTTCTGTGTCTCTCTACTCTGACTCCTCTGACAGGCTGGCCGCTGTCTCCTCACCGTGCTGTGCAAGGGGCGAGTGCTTGGAGACTCGGGATTGGTTTTGGCGGAAGATGAGATCCAGGAGTTCAGTACCATTTCGGTAATCACAATTGCCATTGATAAGTCTATGGTGCTGCCTCTCACATCGACCTGCCCTCGCTGGTTTAATGCAATCCCGCTTACTTGGGCATCTGATCATTTTATGTAACTGTCGCCCTTTGGCTTTTGATAATAGCTATGTTATTTGCACTGCTGGCCTGGTTGGTCCTCTATTTCTGTATTATTTTGCCTTGTACAGTTTTTTATTGCCCAATATGCATGTGGTTTTTGTTGTTTTTTTTAAATGTCTGCATTGCTTACCTTGTGCTAGCCACTGTTTTGTTGTTTATTGAATCAATGGCTGTGTAAAATTATGTATAAAACCCAAAACAATATTCCAATAATAAACCAATAAGCAATATTCCAACAATAAACTATATTCCATGGATAATGACCTGCTCCTAATGCTTGCAGCATCTGAAATGGTGCAGGTGTATGTCAGAAGCAGAGATTGTATCTCCTGTTACAGCGAATATTTAAACATGCAATGTTCAGTAGCAGACGGATACTTGCACAAAACAGATTTTTCCTTCCAGTTGTCCATGCGAACGTGCCAGTCTGGATCAGGCCAAGCAAATCTATTAAAAAAAATGGACCGGGGATGAGCACACTTAGACGTCCACTGATTTACACCTAACTCTGAGAAATGTACCATTGCTATGGTAGGACATTGTGGTTGGAGACCAATTAAACCTCAGCCTAACAAGGTAAAATGGTTCTCGCTTGCTCCAATCCCAAATGTAAGAAGCAACTCAAGTTGTTTCTCGACCTAGTGGGATATTACCACAGGCTTATATGTGGTTTTACCACTAGTGNAGTGATCGGTATTGTACGTAAGGGCTGAAGCCAGCTTTTACTGTACAATTTAAAAATCCCTCCCCCTGGTACCCCACGCATAACTGAGGTGTGCACCCGCCCTGCAGCACCTACTACATAAATTGCTTATGTTGCACTAATTTACATAGCGCTAACAAAATGGATTGCGTACGCACACTCCATTTTGCAGTCAATATCCAGCCCTTTGAAGGGAAGGGTGGCCCAAAGAATATTTTTGCACCTGGACTAGCTGGTTCAAGCTGGTGCCCCTGCATCAAACTCGGTCGGTGCAACCTTTTGGATCGAACTTGGATAAAAAAATATCCAGATCCACAACCAAAACCCACAAGGGTAGATTTTCCAAAACAAAATTACTGGTGCATATCTCTAATCTTTATGGTGCCCTCAAGAGATGCTGGTGAGGAAATGGAGTGGTGAGGTTGTAGAGGGGTAGAGACTGGGTGGAAAGTAGAATGGAACAGGACACAGTGGATTTAGAGAACGCAGCCAGAACCTTGGTGTGAGGGAACACTTGCAGTAAATGAGAGCTATAACCATAAAGTTGGAGGTTCTCTAAACCAGCTGCAGCACATTACAATTTGTAAACGTAAAGAACCTGTACAAATTTCTTCTTACATTAATGATATGATGACTATGCATTTGCATTAGACATTCCTTTGAAGTCATTATTCTCTCTTCAAGAGATAAAAGTTACAGAGAATGTAAAAAGTCAGCAGGGCCTTTCTATTTATCACTATAAGAAAGATGTGCAAAATGTTGGTGTAACATTCCCATCATTCTTCTCTACAATTACTGTGTTCAATGATTTGATGACTAACCCGGAATACCGGAGGACATTTCTGAAATCCACCAGTCTGATAGATAGATAGATAGATAGATAGATAGATAGATAGATAGATATGAGATAGATATGAGAAAGATAGATAGATAGATAGATAGATAGATAGATAGATAGATAGATAGATAGATAGATATGCTGCTGTCAGCAGTGATCCATTCACACATTATGGTCCATATTCAGATTTTTAGGCATTAATGGGCAAAACCATTTCATTAGTTAGAGATGGATGTTTCCAGCCCAAGTCAGCGTAACAGTGTAACAGTAACACTGGTCAGTATCTGTGTGCAAAATGCAAAAATAAAGTATTCTCCCTGCATGCACACACTGACATTCATTTTACCCCCCTGCAATTCATCATGGTTTCACCCATTTATGAGTAAGTCTCAGCTGCTACTGCATGTCACAGCAGCACTAAACCACCCCCTCTCTAATATATATAGTGGATTATAGTGTTCAGCGTTCTGTGCTTGCTCCTGTTGTGCAGGTTACCGGTGTAAATGACGGGCAAATGACATTACAGGTCATTACAGGTACATGCGGCAGATGTTACTAGCATACGAAACTTCTGGGGGTGGAGGTACAGGGTAATAATCGGACATGCCCACATGCTTATAGTCCCTCTGGACGATAATCAATAGAAAATTTTAAAAGATAAGATAAGATTAGTCCAGAACAGCCTCGGGCCCAAGAGTCTCTTTAGGATCATAATCTGAGGTTTCAGAAATCTATCTGTACCACACACTAGATCGCTTTTTAACCTGATCCTCGGTAACTGTAGGATTGGGCCAATAATTGCTCTAGTGTGTAGCCAGTTTAAGTGTCCAGAAAGCTTGTACGAGTTAGGGAACATGTGAACATGCGAGCATTGCATTCAGGTCTGGATTTCGGCAATGGTCAGTGCACTTTCTCAATGCTGTGCAAGGAACTTTGTGATCATTTGATTTCCCCTGGCCCCATGCTGAGGACCTTCTACCTTTCCTCTGCTCCTCTCAGTCAGATGATTTAACATAAGGACTGGCTAACAGAGAATTATGGGTATAACCTTATTAATGCCTTTTACTGCATAGTTTGTAAACTGCTTAAAATGTTTCCTTCTTGATTATTCTATTTATAAGCTGTAATAAAATCATTTCTGTTTAAATGGTGACATTCTTTACTGCGTCTCATCTACTTCCACAGAAAGATCACAAATATGCTTAATTTGCATTGTCTCTGATTTTTCCTCTGAAACTCCATGATCTAAATACATGTTTAATATCAGATCCAGCGCTGTTAATGGTAAACAGGCTTAGATTCTACTATGTGTTTTTCCTGTCCCCTCCACATTCCTGCTCCTCATTGTTCATAGATAATTGTTCATTGATTCCTCGAGTCGTGTATGATCCAAAGATATTATTGTTATTACACATCCAAACATATTGTGCTGCTCACTCTCTCCTTTCATAAGTCCAAATGGCAGCAAGCAGTGACTGTTCCGAACCAAAAGTGACATCATGGGGGGATTTCAGTAAATTGATGTGCCGGGATTTAAAATCGCCAAAGCATGGTGATGTATAGTAACCAGTAAATGATTGGCTATTTCAAATCCCTGGTGAATGATGGCGAATTGTTTTGGGGGATTTGAGCTGAAATACCCATCGATTTTGCCCTTATTCGCCAGGGAATTGAAATTGCCATGTCAAATTTACGGCTACATCATCATTGTCAAATAGAAATCCCTGGTACTGGTGCTTCTACTCACTCAACAGCCAATTATGGACCATATTATTTCAGAGTCATGCCCTATATAAACTTTTGCCCTTGGGCGTTTTCCTTGAGGGGTTTGGAGCTGGTGAGGTAGGGAGAGACTGTGGTATTGGAAGTTTAGAGGAGAGTTATGGAATCTGATAGTTGCTTGGAGAGTGCTTGTATTTGTCTCCTTTGTGTGGTTTTATTGATTTGTTGGGAGCATTTTTTATGAAGTGTGTTTCCCTAATTATTGTGTGTGTGTGGAGTGTGCTTGGTTATTTGTTTGTTAGTAGTAGTATAGGTATTGTTCATATTCTGTCTGTATTTGTCTTGCGTTTGTTTATTTTTTATTTACATTCCGCCATGTTTTATTGTGTGGGGCAATGTCATCCACCACTAGCAGCAGGGAGGAGGATCAGGATGCAGTGCAGGGTAGGGAGAGTGCTCCTGCACATAGGAAAAACAAACAAACATGGCCGTAACATACGCTTCTGTAACGCTGAAAATGCAGCACTTGTGGAGGACATTCTGCTCCTCCTTGATGAGCTTTACGGATCATGTGCTGCAACCACCACAAACAAACAAACAAACAAATGTTGTAGGAGGACATACTAAATGCTGTGAATGGCATAGGTCCACATAAGCACNCATTGCGCACATTTAAAAGAAAACACTTTTCTGAAATAAAGCGCCATGTGTAACAGAAATTGGGCGACCAGGCAGATAACTGCAGGCGCACTGGTGGTGGAGATTCCACCACCATAAATTTCCATCCCTATGAGGAGGCCTTCCAAGCAATTATTCCACGTCCTGATAGAGGGAGTTGCTCCTTTAGATACGGACAGGCCACCACAAGCTGTAAGAATATATGTATTTATTTTTTTTAATGGTTCAAATATATGTGTAACTAAAAATATTTTCAATAACATACATAAAGTAATGTTTTCTTGCATTGTATCCTCCACAATATAGTTATCCAATTGTCTGTCTGCCGTGTTCCATCGTCACCACGTGTGAGATTGCAGTCCACTGTGGAAGAGACCGATGGTGAAAGGCCGGTTAGTTTTTTTTTGCATATACGCACATTTCACACATAAACACACACACACAACCTTTGAAAATATTGTACGTTATATTAACTTTAGTATATGTGGTTTTTTTGTACACATTGCCTGTCAGCAAAAGTATGTCAATGGTGCAAGATTATTGCTTTGTAAAAATATTTAGAATTGTAAAAAACTTGCAAATACAATGATGTACTTTTAACATAGATTGTAAAGTATTTGCATTATCCAATGGCATTACTACACATTTTTGACACACGACTATAGTGACGTATCTACAGACAATGCAAATAACACATGTTAGACATGTACTGTTGCAGTCAGTGTTTTGAAATTTTATAATAGAGTGGCTGTGACATGTGTTCATGTGTCCATGTGTTCTATTCAAATTGTGTGCAAGACACGTTTATGTTCATTTATAGGCCCCGGCGTTGTGCATGGTTTTTAGTAGGCGAAAAAAAATACGGATTTTCTATTGTGTTAGTCGGGCATGCATAAGCTTTATATATTACTCATTTAACAGACATATGTAAATTACCAGTATCAAAGTAAGCGGTTATGTGAAATCATATATTTTCATGTATAAGACAAAATATCATAATAGGAACCTCCTATGATGCTGCTCCACCGACGACAAACATTCTGCCACCTCCTCTTATTGTGGAGTTCGATTGGCTNGGTACAGCTGCTGAGGGATCTGCATTGAGTGGACATGGTAAATGTTTAGTATTTTTCAAATTTTTAAAAATGTAAACATCCAAACATTTTATTAATGGTGGGCAGCAAAACCCATGAAATGCGTTGATAAAAATATCTGGCCTGACATGTACATAAGTAAAATGACATAATCTGTTTACATATTACTGTTATGACGTGTAACATTAGCAACATATGAATCTATGTAAATTTTATAATGTGTTTATTTACCCAATTGCAGGGCAAGTGATCATACTAACGTCCTTTATTGAACCTGAAAGGCCATGCCACCATGCAACATTTCCCTGAGCAGTACAACACAAATTACTGTTACACCAACCACAACATCTCTTGCAATTCCAAGGCAATCGCCACAAGGCCGAGGACATGATGCCAGAACCAGGGGAGGAGGAGCTACTTCAGCCAAAGCACTGTGTATGCTGCAGTCTCTGAGGGAAAAAAAAGGTGAATGAGCTATCCGCAGCTATCCTCAGGTCATATTTGTTCAACTGGTTGGTTCTGTCTGTCTACTCCATATGGCTGACTGTTTTTTTTGGGGGGGGGGTATAAACATTTACCATGACTATGTTTTCCAAAGCATGGCAATGTTTTTGTATAGTTGGCGTGAGTAAAAAATTAACTCACATAAACCAGTGTTTTCAATCTGTTCATGACGTGTGATTGATTTAAGTTTTGTTTTTAATTGAATGACAAAAAATAAATATTATTTAAACCATTAGGAAATGAATATAATAACACAAAGGCCTAAAACAACAACACATATGTTGTGAAAATTAAATAAAATATTTTTTAAAAATTTAAAAATATACTTACATGTAAATTGTTCTGAAAGTAAATGAGATCGTGCCTGTATCCCTGACCTACTGTGTTCCTGTATGATTGTGGCAAGATTGTGAAGCAGACAACAAGCTCACACAATATCAGCCACCTTCCTAGGAGAATAAAGAAGCTGGCCACCAGACTTATCAAGTCACCTAAAGCAAGATTTAAGAACACCAAAGGTACTTCCTATCACAATCTAGTGGACTGGTGTGTGATTGTATTGGTGGTGTGTGGAAGTCTCAGGATGCAACAATGGGGTCATTAGCCACGAGCGACACCCATATTCTGAGTCACCTGTTGGTACAATTTAAAAACAATTATCTTCACACAAAGCAACAAACAAGGAAGACATTTAAGGTTTTTTACACATATCCTTATCCTTACCAAAAAGAGCCAGGAGCCAGGAAAGCTGGCATATGCACTCATGATTCGTAGGCTTGCATCACAGACCACCTAGACATTGAGGGAGTGGTACCCATGCCGATTGACATAGGTCGTCCCCGTGTCCCTGAGTGCTCTCAGTGCTACGTGAGTGCAGTCTATGTCTCAGAACAGATGGAAATCCTGAGAGCGCATCGAGGCCCTGCTTAAGCTCAGGCAATACTGCTTTTGGCTGGGAAAACAGAAATGTCTGCGCATNATTTTAGACAGAGCACTTAACACCTGAGATAAGTGTCTGGAAAAAGTTGGCTGTAATATTTCAAGCACTCACCCTGACACGAGCTGGAAGAACCCAGTCACCAGGAATTGAATGGAACACAGTAATTTCAGCAGCCCTCTCTGGCTCTAAATCCTCTCTCACCTGATCATATAAGTTCAGAGGTGTGGCATGGTAATACGGAATAACTTCACCACCTCCTGATCGGTCAGGGAGCCCAAGTCCTTACGCACAAGAAGCGTAAACAACAGACGTAGAATAGTGCGCACAGTTTGGACCTGGGGCTAGTCATGCTGTTTGGCCTCCTCTCCTCACCCTGACCTGTGCCTAAGAGCACAGGCCAAGTCTACACTCATATAGACAGCACCTTCCATGATAACAATCACACATCCATGTGTTAACATGAAAATGGAACCTTTATATAGTGCCCCTAAATAACAATTAATACTATGGCCAGTGAAATCCCCTTAATTCTGGTGGCGAATTCAGAGAATCGACCTGGCAAATTCGGGGCGAATAAGGAATTCGACATTTACTGAATTTGTCTTCTGTATGCTTACAATGATAAAATTCAACGCAGCATCTTGGGGATTCGACAACTTATCAGAAACTCGACTGTTCCTGAATCCCCACAAGGACAATTCACCACAGAAATCGCTTCAATTTGGCGATTTCAACAAATCAACCTTTACTGACTTCCCCCCATATGTCTAGAACCTGCGATTAGGCACATTGTGAGACCATATGCTGATGCAGTTGGCCCTCCTAATGCAAGACAATGCTAGACCTCATGTGGCTGGAGTGTGACAGCAGTTCCTGCAAGATGAAGTCATTGATACTATGGATTGGCCTGGTCGTTCCTTTTAATCTAATTGAGCATCGGGGACATCATGTCTCGCTCCATGCTTTAGTCCAGGCCTGGGAGGAGATCCCTCAAGGAACCATTGGCCACCTCACCAAGAGCATGCCCAGGCGTTGTAGGGAGGTCATACAGGAACATGGAGGCCACACACACACCACTAAGCCTGATTTTGACTTGTTTAGAGGACATGACCTCAAAGTTGGCTCAGCCTGTAGTATGTATTTCCACTTTAATTTTGAGGGTGACTCCAAATCCAGACCTTTGTGGGTTAATAAATTTGAATTACATTGATAATTTTTGTGTGATTTTGTTGACAGTACATTCAACTATTCAACTATTAAGTATAGGCTTATAGTATAGGCTAAGTTTATATAGACAAAAAAATTACAGGATACAATAAACATATTTTATATCTTCCCTTAATTATTAGGCTATATTAAACTATGACGGTATAAATCTGCATCTTAGATATGCAGTTTCATTTTCTATATTATCCACTTCCAGTATATGTAGGCCGGTGTGACTCTCCTTGTAGGTAAACAGTGAATCCAGCCCACAGGGTGTTGTTTGGAGGCTAGAGATTTAAATTGTAACACAGTAGGGGATACGGGACACCAGAGACCAGGATTACCACTTATGTTAAGACCCATACTCTTTTTATTGTTATAGTTTGTTTTTAGTTATTGGCAGCTAGACAGGCCCATCTACCTCCAGTGGATAATAGTTTAAACAGTTTATTATATACTTTAATAATTACCGTATTTATCGGCGTATAACACGCACCATCATTTTAAAAGGGAAATTTCAGTAAAAAAAAAAA
>JABWIB010009699.1:2963-15405 GCA_016617825.1 Platyplectrum ornatum | reverse complement strand
TTTGTCTGTATTCCCCAGTGTATGGCTCTGTGGACACTTTGTAGCACCTAATAAATAAGCATAAATAAATAATATGTGTATGAGCATAGGGCAGCTGCACTGAAAATGGTAAAAAATCAGGATATTACTTTTATTAACATTAATATTAATGCTTATTTATTAGTNGTAACATAGCATCTGTAGCACCATATAATGGGGAATACTGACAAACAGAATGGGTGAGGAAGAGGGGCCCTGCCGGCAAGATTACATTTTAATGGAAATTGGGTATTTGATACATAGGGACAANTACACATACACANAGACTAGGGAAAACTTATTCAGCTGCCAATTAACATACTACTATGTGTTTGGAGTGTGGGAGGAAATGAGAGTACCTGGAAGAAACTNATGCAGACACAGNGAGAACATANAAACTCCAAACAGATAAGGTCCTATTTGCACATTATAATTAACTTTAAAGGCATCCCATAGAGTTTATCGGGAAATTCTTTTACCTTCTAAAGAAGACACAATACCAAAGAAATACATGTGTGCTGTCAATTAAACATGAACCTTGCAGTTGATGAACATAAAAATACAAGTAACAATACACTCCACCAATCCGCTATATGCACAGTGAATGCATATGTTTGATAATTGTTCTTTATGTATAACCTTTTGAAATTGTTGTTATTGTACATTACCTTATAATACTTTACCAGCTTTACCAGTACTCGAAGTGGGAATTATTAAGTTGGGGTATTAAGAGGTTTATCGTGGCAAAGGTGCTGGTATACCATACCGGTATATACTGGCACCCTTTGTGCACTGGATTGAACTACTGAATTTGTATTTCAACCAACACATTACAATTGAAACACTTCTCTATATTTATGTTACTGTGCTTCTTTTATACCTTTGTTTCAATTTCTGTGTTTTTGTGGCTGCATGTTACTGTGATGTATAACAGATTGCTTATGTTATGTACTCATTTGTAAGATGTAAAATACATAAACAAAGAAAAAATACGAAATGACCTGCAAGAAACGATTGTTTTTTAATCATCAGCTTGTGATCTNCAAAACTACAATTTAACTTTTGATTATGTAATTAAAACAAAAAAATGTCAGTAACTGTTCATTGTCTCATGAAACTATTATTTTGATTTTGTATTCAGTGATATGCATGCAAATATATGATCATCATTGTAAAAGAAAGTTGTTACTTGTATTTCTTTTTCTTATGTTAAANGAATTCCTAAGTAGTGGATTATTTATTAAAAAATAACATTATTTATTCTGTTTAATTGATAAAAATAGCAATATTTTATGTTTTCTTGAGAATAGCCTAGTACAGTCCACGAAGAACATCAACAAACTGCATACATAGCTTTTGCATTAATATTTGGATCACCTAGTGCATTCATTAATTATAAGTGATATTATCTGACTAGTCATATGATAAAAGGACAACAAGAAACAAAGTGAATGGCTTTTGTGAGCCATTAAAAATGTATGTGTTGCACCGATAGGGACAGTCTTTGCTAGAGAAATGTTTTTTGTAGTAAACTTGTGAGAATGTAATATTAAAATAACTGCACTGATAGAAGATGCATCTGATTTATAAGCTATAAAGATAGTGCCCATTTTAATTGGACAAATGCTATAATCATACCCTTCTCACAATTCATGTTCAACAANTCATGTCACACCAACTGTGGCCCCTCTGTATAGCAGAAAACCATGTGTAGAATTATTATATTCTTTTCTCTAATGTTCACCAATTTCACTGACATCTGTATCTGTTAATAAACAATAAGTCCCCCTAACACATAAAAACAACAAAGCTGCTACTTATAAGAATGATTAAAAACGATTTATTACATAATGATATATAAAAACAATAATAAAATATGTGACAGAGTCACTGGATTTATGTATGAAGCAAAGTATATTTCTCCCAGGTTACTGGCCTGTGTGTTGGGGAAAATGTGTTTTGATGTTGGGAAACNCTTCCCAATAGTTCACCAGCTTTTGGTAAAAGTCGGTAAGGGTCCCTGGTGTGGATGGTTGGAAAAGAGGGAAGGTCCACCATCCATTAGGTCCAATTCAGGTCTTTTGGGCTTCCTGGCTGTTGCCAGACTGATTAGGGNGACACCTNTTAACCAGAGTGAAAGGCCTGCTAGTTAAAGCAGCCANTGTGATTGCTGGTGCTGCAAACTGTCATTTTATTTAGTAACAGTAAGGAGTGACTTCTGTATAGTTAGTACCAGACAGGCAAGGTGTTTATTTAGTATTTTTGTTGGGTTGGTGTGAAATCCCCTGCCGATTATAAATGTCAGACAGTGGCATTTCTATAATGGATGTTGGGAGTGTATTGCACCATGTATAGAAACAGTCTGACTGGCAACGTGTGCTCACCCTGAGGATTTCCCTGNTTGCTATGACTGTGTGTTATTTACAGGTAGAACAGCTGCGGAGAATCATCCCATTTGCCAATCAAACAGTCAGGAACTCTGATTGGTCTATCACAGGGGTGGATTGTTGATCTATTAATCAAAATATAGGGCTCTATTTATAAAGCCATTATAACACCATTTTCTGGTGAAAACAGCNCTTATCGCATCAAATTAAGGTTGTTTTTATTTGCAAAACCAGTTTCGGCATGGTAATTCTATAGCAGGCCCACTGTTCCTTATGCGGAAAGACCATAGGAATACAATTTCCATCATAAAAAAGATGGCAAACAATAACTGAACCATACCTCACAAAGACAAGCCCTTTCCTGGCTCCGTCCAAGCACCACCCATTTTCCCTGCCACGATCATGGCAAAATTAAAAATTTAATTTAATAAAAATACATTATTTTCCACCAGTTTGTACCCTTTTCAGGACAAACTGGTAGGAGGACGGGACAGCCTTAAAAGAAGAAAAAAAAAGACAGACTATGACCGATGTTGAAATTTTTGTAAATATTCAAATAGAAGTCANATTTTTTTTAAGGAGGGGAAAGACCTGATTGATGATGTTTAAATAGAATGAGGGTTTTTTTTTAAATAAAGAAGGGAAGTGATTAACATTTTTATTTGTATAAATTAACATTGATGTATAGTTTTAATTGACTTTTTCAAATATTTATGCATATAAATATTTAAAAGAATGTTTATATTCTATATATTTTGTCTTTTTACCTGCATGTAAGTCCCTCTTAATTAAAAGCGACGTAGTTATAAATGACCAGTCTAAAAATGTCCACTTTCAGGGACTCATTAAAAACTGCGGTACACTTCACAATGTGGAAATATTTATTAAGCTTCACTTAGAACACAGGTTTGAATTATAACAACATATGTTGTATGCAGNGAATCTTTCCCTGCTCTAGTGTGAAAATACAGTATAAAAAATTAGCTATGATGAGCGCTCTGACAGACTGAGAAAATACAAAGGTATTCCAGCAGCTCACTGAATGGGCTTGTGCCACTCCCACAAAACAAGAGAAAGAACATATAAGAGATACATGCAAGGTCCTACTAGGAGGACTGGGTATATATCGCTCTCATATAAAAAATAAAATCTTCTGCAGTGGTACACACGCAGCACTTCTGTCACGTGTAGAGCGTTCTGGGAACAGGGTGACAAATTTCCCCAGGGCANTGTATTTGGATCCCAAGTACCAAACCAAGACTTCGCAAAGTCTCATTCATTTCTTAAACCAACCCAGCTACTGCACCACACTATTTAGATATTCTCGNATTCGCATTGTAACTTCTTCTTTTCCATGGCCTTTATTTGAGTCCACAGAAATTTGAAGTTAGTTAGTGCTTATTCTGTAAATAATCTAATAGGGAACTCAGCTGAGCCACTCTTTATCATTGAAAAAAAAATTTGAAAGGGTCAGAATAAGCTTCCCAAGCATTCCCAAATATTTCATATCCGCATAATAATATAAGAAAATATAGATAGAAGCAAGACCTACGAAATAAAATAATTACAGTAACCTTTACAAAACAATAATGTATTCATACATGCCAGGCGAAGACTGAAATAACTTTTCTTGGACAAATTTGCCTATGTGAAGTATGTCAAATGCTTGTCAAAGGGAAACAATGATTGCCATCTAAAATACTAAATGAAACACCCATAGAAATGCACATTAAATGGTCACTTGTTGAAGTATATATTTTTTTACCAGGATGTTTTGATTTACAAGCAATGCACACGACAAGAATTAATTGTCACATCTGTGTTTTTTTTTCTTGCCATGAAAAAGTTATAGTGAACAGTCAGTCAAGTTACACTGTAGAAGTCACGTACATCAAATTGGATTCCAGCAGTGCTAAAACAACACTCACACAATGTCTTTGCAGACAAAAATCTAAGCTAAACTTTATACAAATGACTTTACCGGTTAGACCTGTCATTTTTAAAGAGCTATTTATTATGCTACTTACAGCTGTCAGTGAAAAAAAAACTAAATATGAATTGCTTTAATATAGTGACCTATAGGATTTCTTGTTTTTCACGATTTAATAATGTTCAATTCCAGTGACATTCATTGTGTGTTGTAGAGGGTAATGAGTGGAATTTTGAAGAGTTCCCTGTCAGAGAGAATGCAATATATTTATAAGACACAGTTGGAGATTTTTTTTCCTTTAACATTTTACAGACTTACTATACACTTGTACACTTGAACTTAATTAACATTTGCCTTTCTGTATAACTTTAGAACAAACAGTTTTTATAAGTCTCTAATGTTTTGTGACATGAAATTATGTTGCAGAAAGGATAGCAAGATTTTTCATATGAAATGTGTTTATTTTTTAAAACGTAATATTAACACATTCAGTATATGTATAACATCAAANGGAAGGTGGTACTGGAAGGCAGACCTAGCACCACGCTCCCTCGCTGCGTACGAGCGCGACTTCATGACGTCGAGTCGCTTCTAAACTACCGAGGAGTTTTTAATTATGGGGGGGTCCAATGTTTTATTATTTTAAATATATTTTTTTTTAATTCAGCTGCTTTGCCGCCCTAGGTGCCCGGCTGAACTCGCCTAATGGGTGCGCCGGCCCTGCTGGAGGGGGATTGTTAGGGTAGTGGAAGGAGATAGTAAGGGTTGTGCAGGGGGAGGGTTAATGTAGGGGAAGGGAAATTTAGGGTTGTGGAAGGGAAGGTTATGGTAGTGGAATAAGAGGATTAGGGCAGGGCCGGAACAACATAGGACTGTGGCTGAAGATTATGAGAGGCCCATTGGAGTGGCCAATGATGCAAGGGCGTGACCACAGTTGTGAGTGTTGGTTAATATTACATGGCCCACTAAATTACACTGTATCCTTCTTCATCACATTATGCATCCCTTCATCACACTGATATTATTAGCTGCAGCACTATGGGCCTTTTTGACAATTGAGGCCTGTGGCTGTAGTCCCATTGTTAATCTGGCAGTGATTTAGGATTAGAGTAGTGGAATGGATGGTTAAGGTAGTGGAAGGGGATGGTTAGATTTAGGGTAGTGGAAGGAGAGGGTTAGGGTAGTGGAAGGGGAGGGTTATGGTAGGGGAAGGGGAGGGTTATGGTTGTGGAAGGGGAGGGTTATGGTAGTGTACAGGAAGGGTCATGGCAGTGTAAGTGGTGTGTTAAGGGAAGCATTTGACATACTTACCAGTCGGTGCTGCAGTAACTTCCACTGTTGGGAATCTCTCTGTCGCTTTGCTCTTGATTTGTTGATCTGGCAGCAGCTCTGTCAAAAAAGGGGCCACATTTAGAGGGCAAGCAGGCCCAGCCAAAGTTGCTTTTATGTACGTACAGTGCAAATTTAAGCTTGAGACTTGCTATGAGAGCAGGCATACACTTGCTTTATGACGTTTTGTTAATGTTTTTATACTGATCCTTTCTCTTTCGCTGCTGACACATTTTTGCTGGTNGTGCGTCTTGCGGGCTCTCCCCCTTTCTCTGGTTGGTTCTATTCCTTACCCAGCATTTCACCTGCTCTTCTCCTTCAGTTATGACAGCAGCTTATGTTTCATCAGTGACCTCTTCATATAGCCTCACAGGGTCATCTCTCTCTCTCTGGGGCCAGTTCACTAAAATCTTAACCTGGGAGTCATGTTCTGGTTGGATAAATAATGGGGCAAATATAGAGCCTGACCACCACCACTTGCAACATCGGCCACTGATGGTCCTCTGCACTCTGCACCTCCCCTCTCTCATGAAATCAAAGCACAGGTCCTCTCCTGTCTCCAGCTAGACGAGTTCCATTCAGTGGCTGGTTCCCTAGTTCCGTCTCTGGCTTGGTCTCTAGCTTGTCCTGCAGTTGACTCCCTCCTGGCAAGCTTCCACCCAGTNTAATCTAGTTACTAATATTGACTGGATTATGTGACATTTCTGGGACATAGTGGCTGCAAACGTCATCAGTTATAGGGTAATGCAGCTGAGCTAATCTGTATTCCTTTACAACACTCTCAGTTAACCTAGACTGGAAGGAATTATTATATGAACAAGGAACACCACTGATTTTTTGTTGTTACTGGTGGTCTCCCGCAAGTCGCCTGGNTTTCCTTCCTCCTCCTCCCTTTAATAACAGATATTAGAGATAGGAAGAAGGAGGCAAAGGGGGATCGACAGCTTAACCCCATGTTCAGATGGCAATGTGTTACCGATCAGAGCGGAATGATAAATACAGGGCTGAAAACTACTCGTATCGCTTTAAAACACAGTTAAGAATGAGTGTAATATATATAGACTATAGTGATATATATATATATAAATATATATAAATATATATATATATATATATATATATATAAAACATGTATTTACCACTTTCAAAATGCCCCTTAGTATAGCAAGGACACTTATTTCGTATGCAGCAAGAGAGGCAAACTATGGAGAAATTATATAATTCTTTTGTTTAGTGGCTCAATGCATAAATGAAAGTATATAGAAGCTTTTGAATATCGATAGGATTGGGTATTATTTTTAACAATGGTTACTAACATTTCATTCACAAGTAAGACTATACCTTACTTTTAAATAGGTACTTGCAGATATAATGATGGCGTATATTATTCCGCCAAGGCAGAGGTTAGCTGAGCTACAAGGCATGGAAGGGTATGCTCTGGGCTAGTCTCATATCATGGTGCCATGGGTTGAGGCAGTGTTCCGCATAAATTCTTTTTCCCAATTAAATGTTTTTTTTTAATAGGTTGCTACTTGAAATCTCCTCCAGACTTAACCTGAGACATGGCACTAAGGGTTTGATCAGGTGGGAATGTATGGTAAGGCTTATGCTCAAACAGATGTACACAAATATGGCTATTCAGATCTGAGCACAGTAGGGGAGTATTCCCATAAATGAGCTCACATTTGTGTTAATAAGTAAGCACCAGCTGCAGGGAATGTACAGGATGGGGATGGCCAAGACACCATAACTATTATCTGAACACTGGTTTTTCTAACTTGCTTAATGATCGCCTCACTATAAATATTGAAATGTTGCTTGTGCTTTGAATGAAAGCGTAGGTAAATTTTTGAGTTATATATATGAAATATAAACTATATTTGNGTACATTTTTTCACATACAGAACATTCCTGATACACATAACAGTAGGATAATCCTGACCTTATGCTTGTTTATTAGGCGCCNTACAGCACCGTACAATGGGGAATACAGACAGACATAANGGGCGGGGAAGAGGNGNCCTGCCCGNAAGCTTACATTCTTAGGGAGATTGGGGAGTTGATACATAGGGGCAATTCCACATACACTAGGAACAATTTAGCCTGCTCCCAGTTAACCTACGGTATGTGGTAGAAAACCGGAGCACCCAGAGAAAACCCACNCAGACATGGGGAGAACATACAAACTNCACACAGATAATATGTGAGTCATCAGTGCTACTGCTAAGCCATNCGTGGTGCCCATGGATCTGTGCTGCTGAGCTGGATAACTGGCAAAGCCTTGGATTGTAACTTACATTATTGTANTTGCATTTTTCAAATGTACACAATAGACCACATTTACCAAACCAAACTTCCAGAATTTACGACCTTAACATCTGGCACATAGACGTGCAGATGTAACAAGTAAGGGCACTTACGTACACCATTGACATAAGTGCACTAATTCCTGGTTCTTGGTTCGGAATCCAGGATCCTCTGTTTTCCCTGGATAAATTTGCCTTCGATCGCAGGATTTGGCCAGGTCTATGCTTACTTCAAAACTCCAGATGAAACCTGGGATTTATATGATCTGTGTGGAATTNATCCACTAACACAGTGAAGCTAAAGCTGATTGATGGGACAGATAATGACCTTCAAAAATACTTTAGCATTGTTGAAATGTTACTCGTTGGTGGGATAACTATTATCTGTACTGCTAGACTTAATATTTGATATCAGTCATGTATCTCATTTATATTCACATACACTTCTCTGGCTAGGGAAAACACTACAATATTGTGAAGAGAAAAGTGTTCAGTGCAGGAAAAATAAATTTGCGATAATGTGAAAATGGAACCACAAGGCTTCAGCCANATACCTTTAGAGAGAAAGAAATAGAAGCAAAATGCCTTTCTAACCCCTGTAGCTTTCAAAGGAATCTGCAATGCGGGGCATCTGGATGCCCACAACTGATTTCATCTTTAATGTATTTGCATCTGTGATGTGGCGAGTGAATTAGAATTCATTTTACAAGTATAAGATTGTAGCTAGCACTGTCGCATGTCAGCCTTCCAAAGGTCTTGCGTCCAGCTTTGTACTGAGCCACATGGAGTCAAGATGAATCATATTTTTTTGTTACTCTTTCAAATTAGAGAGAGAGAGAGAAAAAAAATCTCTTGATAGACCATCGCTGAATACATACATTTTCTGTTCTATTGTGTTCAATCAGATTATTCCCTGTCTTGTGTGGCATCATTTTGTTTTCCCAGACGATTCCTGTGTAATAGAAATATTAGAGCTCACCCAGAAAAACTAATTGAAGTGGTAAAGCTACAATCTGTATTTCTTAAATAGTAAGCCTTCCTGATGTTCATTTTTATACTCAGATCAGACACTGTACGTTATATTGTTAGATGAGTTCGCTCAAAACACATGAGGGATTTCATGTCTGTTGAAATTACCTTTCATGGAATCACTTATTATATCCCATTTTATTTATTCCTCTTTCTCCCCATCTGCTAATACATTTCTTCTTTTAATGATATTCAATAATACTTTCCTTATATAGTTGTTGCCACTTGGCTCCCTTTGTTCTGTCGTTCTTATTAATAATACATTCATTTTATGTCATTTCTGCTCATTCCTGTATTATCATTGAGATGCTGCTGAAGCTTTTACAGATACAAATTTCGAAACATAAGTTTGATTTCTGTTATTAGATATTAAAACATACAAAAGAAATCTTTATGCGCATGAATAGATAATATTAAAAGCCGGATATTTAACCGCTATCTATTCGGGAACATATAAAGTGTTGCAACTCTTATTCAAGAGATCAAATTAACAATTCACTTTTTATACTGTACATATATTCAGTGAAGCACATAGCAGGATATGCTGCTGGAATAATATACAATAAGCAAAGCTAGCTACAGTACCTGCATCCGTTGTAGTTTGTTAGATTCACCCAGTATTAAATAAGCATTATAATGTCAAGGGATGAGTTTCTCATATGAAATGCATCATAAATATTTAGCTGACTTTTAACAGTATAGAAGCATGTTTGCACATTGGAGACAGGTTGTGAAGACATTACCTGCAAACATGCTGGAAAGAAACTGGAANGGATTATTTTGAATAGTTTTTACTTTAAAGGATCCGATTCGATCAATATAGATGTATTTACTGTATGTGCTAAGAATGACTTCTGTAATATGTAGCATTTCTGTTATTTGACTATTGTATAGCATTTCACTAACTGGATTCCAACCTCACTGAGAAAAAAATTCACCCAAATCCCCATAGAGCTGCAGGTGCTTAATACAGTAGCTGACACACTGTACCTGAACCTGACAGCAAGAGGGTTAAATTATGCAGTTGGGGTGGGAGTCTTGTCTCAGTAAAGAGTGTTAGTGGTAGGAATCAGGTGGTTGGGGGCATATGGATTAGAGGCTATATATATTACCTTTCGGGCAGTATATTACCTTTGGGGGATATCTGGATTCAGCCTTTATCCCTACCCAAGGTTTTTTGTGTTCGTTTGGCTTCCCTAACTTTTTTTTCTTTCAGATGGAACAGGGTGGGGCGGTTGCAGTGGGGGCTGAGCAAATGAGGTTTGTCCAGTTGTCCGGTTTTGAGAGCAGCTCAAACCTGATGGTGAGGACACCACACNCTAGTGGTTGGATTCTGTAGGTGAACACCTTCCAGGTACTGTGGTGGTCAATTCATGATGGGTGGAGTGCTTGTNGGGCTGATTTAATAACCGGGCTGACCTCTTGGTAAGNGGTGCTGCTGATCACCCCATCTGCTAGTGGGCCACCTAGTTCAATTACTAACTACTAAGTACAAGGGAACAGCCTTGTACTGATCATGAACTCCTTTCCAATTATAACAGTCTGTGGTTATTGAAGCAAGAAGAAGTCTGTCCTTACATGGCACCATTATTAAGCAGCTGGGTAAATAAAACAATGGCTAAACTGGCATTATAGTGCATCTGCTGCTTGATTACTCCAATAACAGTTTTGACTACCATCTTACAATAGCTACCCTATATGTATGTCAGAAACCCTATATGTATTACAAACAAACAAGCCCTTAGAGGTCCCTAGCCTGCTCTGACATAATACAGTAAGTGAAAACTCCTACGAGACAAATGCAACCATGGCTGGACTGGCCATCTGGCACTTCTGGCAAATGCCAGATGGGCCACTGGAGTGATGGGCTGCTACCAAGTGCTGCTGACAGTCATTCACTAACTGGGCTAGGAGTTAGAAGAGGATGACTATTAGCAGTCTGATTGGTGGATAGCTCTAGGTGGGCCTGTGTGCATTAAATGCCAGGGCTGCTTTTTAGTCCCAGCCTGGCCCTGTATGCAACTAAAACATTTTGTGCAAAACATTTTTTTTTTTTCAAAAATATATTGGGGCAACATTTTGCATAATCTCAGAATATGTTTCTACAAAAGAGAAGAAAAAAGTGTCTCAAACCCATTGACAGCCAGGGTGCTCCTAAATATTCCAGAGGAACAGTGGGGCCTGGAGACTGCATGCTGCATAGATACACAGGGGATCTTACATGTCATCACAACTAGGGTGACAGCATGTAATGACTAATAGAGAAAGTCCACCCAACCCAAGCCCCTCTTCTTGCCACCCAACCCAAGCCCCTCTTCTTGCCACCCAACCCAAGCCCCTCTTCTGAGAACAGCACTTTCTGGTGACATTTTAGCACCAGCCATTATGTCTACAAAGCAAAAAGTAAGAAAAGAATAGAGAGGAGCAGGATATTTCCATTATAAATGTAGTAGCAACACAGGATGACTCTTCTTTTGGCATCCTCTCCATTACATGCATTGTTTTACTCCATAATTTTATCGTAATTGCTTGATAATGATAAGATAATAACCTATGATGGATGTCACTACTGCACGTCACTGTACTCACTCACTAGACTAGTGAATCATTGTGTAATTAGTACTTATTTATTATAGGGTGGTACGCCGTCCTTCCATTAAAGAGCGTTTAATAAATATTGTTCGTAGAGCTCATAAACTAGCATAATTCATTTTCAGTGAAAGCACACAGATAATTTAGCTGACTAATTTGCTTGATCTAGATGATAAATAGATCTGGGGGATTTCTTTGTAACTGCACTAGTGGAAATATGATGTGATATTATTCTTAACACTGGGAGGTAAAGCGGTAATCAGGCAGTGACAACTGGTAGACTTATAAATGCATGTTCGCCTGATTACTGAGCTTCACTAATAACACTGTAATATACTGTAGAGTGATGGCAAATTTGAATAACATTTTTGTTTTCAGACACGTTTTTATATGTAATGTAATGTAATCATAGACTGGACACATGAGTGTGAGAGGAGCATGTTTTGTTTTATGATCCAATCAGCCGTCAAACAGCAAATCATCAAAGAAAGCATTTCTCCTGGATATTTTGTGCACAGGGAAAATTATACTAATAATTAAATTATTAACATTTCAATTTATTTCAATCTGCACAATAATAAAAACAGCGGCAACAATGAAAATGGAGTATACTAAAGTGTATAGTGGGAGTGTGTACACAGCCATTTTCAAAATACATACAACCATCAGCTAAAAGTCAGCTGTATATATTTTGAAATACTGTCTAAATAAAAGTTTAGGTAAGTTAGGGTAAGGATGCAGGGAGGGGAGGGTCAAGGTTAGGCTACGGGGAGGTTAGGGTTAGGCTGCATAGAGGGGAAGGTTAGTCTGTGGGGAAGGGAAAGTTAGGGTTAGGATGCAGGGAGGGGAGG
>JABWIB010009687.1:5608-16855 GCA_016617825.1 Platyplectrum ornatum | reverse complement strand
AATAACATTGCCTTCCCCGCTCCCAGTGATGGGCATGTACTTTTATTCCAGTGAGATAAGATGAGGCTTGTAGCCTCCATTACAATCACAGTTACTTTATCCGTCCCCAGATCCCAATACTTAAGTTCTCTTTGTGTTTCCTAGATGTTCTGATCTTACGGCAATCCCACATATTGTGAAAGAATGTGGCCTGGAGGGTGGAACGTTTGGGGCAGGCTCCAGACTCCCCAGAAATCATTAGGCTGTGTCTATGTTGGGAAATTAATGTCCTCTGCAAGGTTTCAAAATGTGTCTCTAGCAGTGATGCTGAGTGCAATATCTTCAACGTGGCTTCAACTTTATAAGATAGCACATTAAAGGAAGAAACATCAGGGACCTCTGTCTGCCATCGTGCCAACAGTGGGGTCCACATGGCGTCAGGTGTGGCAGTCATCAATTCCACTTTCAGAAATCTGGTTATATAGGAAGGCCCGGCGACAAGGAGGGACAAGAGGCACTGTCACTGTCTTTACCACCCACAAACCACCTGCGCATGTGTATTGGTATTACAATGTACAGACTTTGCACGCGAATATCAGGCCCGGCGAAGGGCACAAGGGGGGACAGCTGTGGTGGGCCTGAGCGCAGCAGCGCGGCATGGACTGGTACTCCTATTGAGTGGTCAGGGTGCCAAACGTCTGGGTGTGCCAGGCCCCAAGATTTCTATTGCCAACCCTGTATATTTCTTATCTGATTATGAAGTGGAAAGGGCTTCTGTAATGACTACATTTCTCTCTTAGATTATTAAACAGTATTATACCCCAACTAGGGTCAAATATGTCTTTGGTAAGACTAAAACCCTTTTCCTTCCATTGGGAATCGATGGCTTTGTGTAAACCAGGAGTAAAATTGGGATTACCCNATATAGGTGTATACTGAAAACTATTCCTATCCTATCTAGCATTAATATGTCAGGAGATATAGGTGTCCTCAAAGAGAATGTGATACCAAAACTGCTGGGATATCTGGCGTCCTACAGAGCAATAATGGTGCTCAATAAAGAGTAGTTCACATATCACAGGTTTTGATTTAAGACACTCAGAGCCTCATTGTACTTCTCGACTGTTTAGTTTGTAAACATCTAAAATGAAACCATTTAAAAGAACATAATAAAAAAATCTGATTTAAATAATAACAAATCCAATTTAAATTGGAAAAATATCAGATTCCATAATTTTTTGTCTAAAAATCTGATTTTTATGCAACAATGCCAGAAAACATTTTCATTTTTGTGGTATAATGACACTAAAACATCAAGCCACTGGTCAAGTCACTACCACTTTGTCCTTTCTACTCCTTCCATTCTGTCTTCCTTGCTTTTGTGCTCTCCTGTCTTCTTCTCTTCTGTGCTCTTCCTACGATTTGTCCTGTCAAATCCCTGCACTTTGTCTTCTATTCTTTGTTCCCCCTATGCTTTGTCTTTTCTTTTGTACTCTCCCTATGCTCTGTCTTCTCTTCTGTACTCTCCCTATGCTCTGTCTTCTCTTCTTTGCTTTACCTCTGCTCTGTCTTCTCTTCTGTGCTCTCCCTTTGTTCTATCTTCTTTTCTATGCTGACCCTCTTCTCTGTATTCTCTTCTATGTTATTCCTCTGCTCTGATTTTTATTCTATGCTGACCCTCTGCTCTGTCTTCTCTTCTGTGCTCTCCCTTTGCTCTGTCTTCTTTTTTATGCTGCCCTCTGCTCTCTATTCTCTTCTATGCTATTCCTCTGCTGGATTTTCTCTTCTATGCTGACCCTCTGCTCTTTTTTTTCTGTGCTCTCCCTTTTTTCTATCTTCTTTTCTATACTGACCGTCTGCTCTGTTTTCTCTTCTATGTTCTACATCTGCTCTGTTTTCTCTTCTTTGCTCTCCCTTTGCCCTATGCTCTTTTCTATACTGCTCCTCTGCTTGGTTTTCTTTTCTATGCTGATCCTCTGCTCTGTCTTCTCTTCTGTGCTGACCCTCTGCTCTGTATTCTATGCTGACCCTCTGCTCTGTCTTCTATTCTGTGCTCTACATCTGCTCTGTCTTCTATTCTATGCTGATCCTCTGATCTGTCTTCTCTTCTGTGCTCTCCTTTGCTCTATCTTCTTTTCTATGCTGACCGTCTGCTCAGTCTTCTCTTCTATGCTCTACATCTGCTATGTCTTCTATACTGATCCTCTGCTCTGTCTTCTCTTCTGTGCTCTCCCTTTGCTCTATCTTCTCTTCTATGCTCTACATCTGCTCTGTCTTCTCTTCTGTGCCCTTTCTGTGCTCTGTCTTTTTCTTTTCTGTGGTTTTGCGTCCTGGCGACCATTGAAGCATCACATCTGTGTCCTTATGGCATCATTCCCAGGTAAGTCTTCACTTCCTGTTAAGTGGATGCGGTTATTGTAATGGCAAATATAGTAAGTGTTAATAGTCTCTCTGACAGGTGTCATCTTAATGACCCAGACAAATAGAGAGCAGTAGATTATCCACCATACGACGTGACATTTCCCACTACTTAAATGCACAATGTTTATTTGCCTGGGACTCATAATTCATTGTAAATGAGTATTAAAAAAAACTAAATTGGATCACAACCTCCATACATAGTTTTCCTGCTATTGCTATTATACATTTTATTCATGGCAATCATATCTCAATATGTAGGTGAGTTTGTTGATTCCCAAAGTGACTAAAAAGACCACGCTGGGGATCGAAGATTTGATCTTGCAGTCATCTTTATCAGGAGTCGGTATTAGTGTAAGGAGCCTGATCCCCAGAGATAGTGTGATGTCTGTCACTTACTCTGCATGTAACAAAGTCTATACATATACTTTTATGGAATATGAAGCAATTAGCTTGATACATGATTCCCATTACATGTTTTACGTTCGAGAATAGTCCCTATTTAATGACTGCTATGACAGGCGATCTCTATGTCCTGAGCACAAAGCGAGCGAGTGAGCAGAGGGCATTCTGGGAACAAACACATCATTGGAGATAAAAATTGGCTCTCTTCTCGCGATTTGACCTTCAGCTTTTATTTGTCAGACAACAACACAAGGTAAGTGACATGCAGACTGAAATTAGCAATTAGGGAACAAAAACATGACCTTATAGATTAACCTCCTGACCCTTCTGTAATCTATTTGCTCTTTTTTTTCTCCCGAGAGGATGGCAGTCGATTTTATTAGGTTTTACAAACATGAAAGATCCAAGATGTTTTTTTTTATTCTATTGGTTAATTTAGCTTCTATATTGATTATATTGCTGTCGGTGTATTTGGTGTGTGTGGACATGGCAGACAAAATACATTCCGATTTCCCTTAGCTAACCACTCATTGTATGATATCCCAGACTAATGACACAATGCCTCAACAGCCAGGGATATTGTAGAATTAGGGCCGCCATCAGGCCCTACTGTCCCAGGCCCAGACAGAGCGGTGGAACGGCTCCATGTCACTGGCGTGTAGCGACAGCAGAGGGAATACAGATAGAAGGCCTCCATGTGGAAGCTTTCTATGTGCATTTCCTCTGTTGTCACTGCATGCCTGAACTCACTTAGACGCCACTTAGGCGCCTAAGTGAGCTGCCGGATGCATGTCATAACGTCACCAGGGGGGAAGGCCCAGGTCTTACCAATTGTGGAAGTCCTGTGCCACTTTATTACGGACGGCAACCCTGTGTAGAATGGCCGCACATTGTGTAGTACCCCAATGTCTTACCACTGCAATGGGTATATGGGTTAGATCGACCCAATGACAGTGAAATGGGGTTATATAAGGATTATTGTTAGATTGCCGTATAATTGGTTGCTTTAAAATCTTTTTAATGTGTATTGTCAAACGATGCAGCAGAATTGGTAGATATTACATCACATATTCTGATTCGGTTTTCATCTTCTAATGTTCCAATGTCTGGGGTAAGCTTCAGTGTGTACTGACACACAATCGTCAGAGAGATCATTCCCATTACCAGTTCTGCATAGTGCCACCTTGTGGACAAGAATGTATTTGCAGCAAAGGCTTATGGGTAGTATTTATTAAAGATCCTCAGTAGTGTGTACAGGGGAGTCATGCAGCTGACTTCAGATAAGAAATCTTAAAGACATCTGTTTGTCTATCCAAAATATCAGTGTGTACCCAGCTTGAATTTCATTGCATAATAAGTGGCCTGACCATCCTGATTATTATTGTATAGTGTTGAACACTTTACTATGACATGATTAGCGTCATTTATGTGTGGGTCTATTTGCTGGACTGTTAAGTGAAAGTTGTAAACAAGGATGTGTCATGGTCAGTGTGTCTCTTTCTCTTCTTTGTTCACCTTTTCCTTCATTCATGTGACCTGTTCGTCATTGATTCTCTCTGACCTCATCACTAAGGCAGAGCCTCTTGCCTATTTAATCCTCCTTCACGTTCCCCTTTGTCAGAACATTNGGTTTCATCCCATGCTGATTTGTGTCCTCCAACCTCCCAATGGTTCCTGTGCTCCTGGTGTACCCAGTTCTTTGTCTCTGGGCTCCTGTCCAAATCTGTTTTACTCCCCAGGTGTTG
This sequence comes from Platyplectrum ornatum, assembly GCA_016617825.1. Lineage (NCBI taxonomy): Eukaryota > Metazoa > Chordata > Amphibia > Anura > Limnodynastidae > Platyplectrum > Platyplectrum ornatum. The sequence goes on along the minus strand of JABWIB010009687.1, from coordinate 12,308 downwards.
TCAAACTACACGTCCCAGCATGCTTTAACTGCATAGACATAGCTGATACCCAACAAAGCTTTGTCGGGTATCAGCTATGTCTATGCAGTTAAAGCATGCTGGGGCGTGTAGTCTGACAACACCTGGATAGCTGCCCTTTGCCTACCCCTGGGCTAGGTGATAGATGGAGTGATGATCACTCCCAAAATCATGTAGTGTAGACCGCAATATTATATCAGTCCTACAGTTATGGTGTTGAGAGTTAATGCTGGTCAGTATCTGTGTAATAAGCAAAAGCAAAATATCCTCCCTACATGCAATGAGTAACATGTTATTGACCCCTAGTCCACTTTTCCAATCCCAAGTTTAGGAAATATGGTCCTTGGTATTTGGCTCATCAGAGTTAACTCTTCCTGCTCCGGCTGCCTCTAGGGATGCATGATTCCGTAGGGCATAATCTGTGATTGTTAATAATGTTGATAGAGCAGTCTAGCGCTGCCATAGGATGAATTGGCATGTTAGTATCACATTTTCAGCCTGAAATTTGTATTATATATAGATAGGGATTTTTATTTTATTTGCAAATCCCTCATTTAACATTTTAGCTTAGCATCCCCAATAAGAAACAGATATTGAATGATTCAGCCTTTTGGTCTACACTGACAACCGGTATTCTCTAATATCTCAGGTTGAGATGAAGCAATATTTGCCCATTCCTTCTTGCAGAACTGCTCAGGCTGGTTCAGGTTCATTGGGGAGTTTGCAATAAATTAGTGCCTAGGCCGCTCAAGGACATACATTGTCTTCATTTCTAGCCACTCCAGCTCTTGCAACGTCTATAGATCATTGTTCAGCTGAAAGACAAACTTCCTCCCCAGTTTGAGCTTTTTTGGCAGAAGGAAATGGGATTTAGTCCAGGATTTGTCTGTAATGCGCACCATTCATCCTGCTAGCAATCCAGAAACCATCGCCAGTCCCTGCAGAAGTAAAAGCATGGCCATAATGTGATACAGTCCCTGGGATGTGTCACAATCAGGAGGCACTTTCTTTTCTGTATTCCAGCCGTATGTTTGGCCATTTATACCTCTGAGCCATTCAGGCACATAACACTTAGTAGACCTTTGTAGGTGTACATGGACATAGAGTTACAGCTCCAGGCCATCAGTATAAAATAGGCCCACCAAGAGCAGCATTTGCTTTGTATCTTTATATTAGACCTTTTTTACAGAGAGGAATCCCCCTATTCATTTCTGGGACCACGCTCCATAACTTCCAACATGACCCCTTCCAGAGCTTCCAGTACTATGGTAATCATCTGAGCTTAAATCTCATTGGTTGCTATGGGCAACATCTTCACTTTCCAATCTCCCTGCAACCTCACCCCTTAGAAAATATACCCCATAGTTTGGAAGAAACACAGGTGGTAGTAATTCCCCAAGTGATTCTCTAAGGAGACTTGGAAAACATGGACCATTGGTAGATCACATGGACAGGTTTGGCCACCACTGAGACAGAAAAGAACAGTGCCTTGGTTGCAACTTGGTTGGATTTTGTTCCTGATCCTGATCTAATCATAAAAATAAGCCTGCTCATATGGATATACAGACCTAAAACCATTTGAGACAGTTGAGGGACCAAAGACTATCAAAATAGGATTATCAAAAATCAGGGCTCGCAAAGGGGTACAGTCCGCCACCAGAAAGTGTGGGCCTGAAACATTGGTTTTTGGTGTTCCACCCCTATATGATGTCACATATAGGTCATGCGCTGTGGATTTGCAGTGGACCAATGTGCTGGAGAGCTATTGTGAGTATCAGTGGGCCCACCACCTCTCTCTCTGGACACAAGACAAGAGTCTTGGCAGTTCCCCCTGAAGGCAGGCATGAAGGAGAAAGTAAGACGCCATCCTTTTATTGCATATGAACTTTAATTAATCCATTTCTGTAGTACTTGCAGTTGTAGAACACTAGAAGGACAGAAGGATGGTGCTTCTACAGGCCAGCCACCCTTGAAGTGCCAACCTCCTGGGAGATTTGCCGTCTGCATGGTGACCAATCTTGGAGCGTCCTAGACCTTTCTGTGGGAGTACAGAAGCATCCTATCACATTGGTAGAGAGCATGAGGGCCTGACTATAACCCTTCTGCCTCCACGTGTGTACACACAGCTATATATAGTTCATTTAATACGAGCAATTTACCCAATGTTTACTGGACTGTGCATTATGCTATCACTGAGTCCATTACAGTCCCCGGAGAGGAGGAGTTGTTGCTCATATAGCCACAAAGTGCTTGTATGTTCCAGCAATATCCTAGGACGATCACTTGGGAACAAGGAGCACTAAGCTTCATGAAACATTCATAATGCAACTCCAGGAGTATGGAAATGATATGCCTTGTCTACATAACACACNACGCCAAGCACACTAAACGCACATCTGCTAAGCCCTTTATATTCCTGATGGTAGTAATGATCGTGATGGAGCACACGCTTAAACAAGCATTTACACAGCCGTTACATGGTCAAAGAAATAGACACCCTTTTGTAATAACCAAAATGATCTTATGCCACAAGATATAACTAACAAATCTGGGCCTAAATTTACTAAACTGTGGAATTGGAAAAGTGGGGATGTTGCCCATAGTAACCAATAAGATTTGAGCTCACATTTTCCAGTATGTTAAATGAAACTGAGAACTTATATCTGATTGGTTACTATGGACAACATCCCCACTTCTCAATCTCCCTGCTTAGTAAATTTAGGCTTCAGAGTGGAATTGGAATCCATAGGAAACTTTTGTAGGGGAGCCCCAACTCTTATCTCCATCACAGTACATAGGTCTGTGTAAGGAACGTGGTTGGTGTTGCCTTTGATTTTAATGACCTGGGCCTAAATTTACTGAGCAGGGAGATTGAAAAGTGGGGATGTTGCTCATAGCAACCAATAATATTCAAGCTCTCAGTTTCATTTTACACACTGGAGAATGTGCCCTCGAATCTGATTGGTTGCTTTTGGCAACATCCCCACTAGTAAATTTAGGCCCTGATCACTGAAGCTGGAGTTTCAGAGGTAGGTCACTGCGTATGCATCGGAACGTCCCTTTATTTCGGCGAGGAACAATGTCGTGATCATCTCGCCAGCCTGGCTACCCTAAATATTGGCCGTAGGGTTTAATTTAGTAAATACAGCCCTGATTATTTAACAAATATTGGCCTCTGGAAATAAACAGGAAGCCGATGTAACATAAATAAGAGAAGTGACAATTGAAATGCACTTGCCTTACCATTCCTTCTTTCTGTATGCAGANGGCACATGATATGTAATATTACATTTTGAAGTCAGTGTTTTGTGCTATTATATAACATGGTTGCCAACTCTCCCTGAATATTTGAAGGAATATGGCAGAACACGTGATTCACTATCGTTTTAGTAGAAGACAGAGATTATGTGGTCTTAACACCAGAATAGATACCACCCGTTGTAGAAGCACTCTTATCTATGATGTTGTTCTTTCTTTCAAATGGAATTATTGCAAAATACTTATTAAAATGTAAAAAGCTGTGTATGTGTGGTACTGAACTGATAACTATAGTAAACCTCCTCACAATGCAATGTTCTATGTGGTGGCAATAGAGCATTTGATCTCCATAAACATAACTCGGCTGGAAATGGCATGATCACTGGCACAGCATCAGCGTGTCATGTAGCTTGGCATTGTAGTACTTGACAGCATTATAAAAGTTGACCAAGTAACACACACCTCCCTTTTATCAAAACAATTTACTTATAATAGTTGTTATGATTACAATAAGTGTGTAATTGGCAAAGTGCTTTCTTGGCACTGCCTTCTTTATACATAGACTCCTTATTTTTATAGAAGTATTGTTTTTCTTTAACATTTCTTGTAGCATTAAGCAGAAAACAGACATAACAGCGCCACCTACTGGGCAATAATCAGACACCTTTGTCTTGGCTCTAATAGGCACACAGGAAATACCAGTGAGTTTTAGAGTCAGTTTTACTTAAATTACTTACATCTTAGACAGCCCATTGAAGTTTTCTGTCAATCTTAATTGTGATTGTGGCTTTTTTTACCCACACATGGGGTGGGGTGGCACATGGCTCTCCATCTCAGGATTGTGTTGAATATCCTCCACTGTCATAACAACGATTACATTAATGATTCATTAGGAATCAAATCCAGACCTTCCATAACCACAGTGATGACTCGTGTTGTCCTGGGATATAGATGAAAGAGCTGGATGATGCCATAGGCTTCTGCCAGTTTACCTNTGACCCAGGACTGGTGCCAGGGCTTCTACGTCCGCTACAGTNACTAAGCCTGGCCTCCTTACTTGATTATAGTACAGGGGAAGCGGCTGCCAAGGACCCCTCTTTGCTCTGCACCCCATTTTCCCTCCCTGTATTTTCACCCCTGACTTAATGTATACAGTAGTTATTGCCTACTACAGTGTTATATATGATCGATATTCTGTAATTTCAGTATATACATATTTCCATATACCTGGAAATGAGAGGAAAGTTGCAACAAAGTCTAAATCAGGCTTGTCCAACCTGCGGCCCTCCAGGTGTTGCAAAACTACAATTCCCATCATGCTTTAACTGCTTAGACAGTTTATTCCTGACAAAGCATGCTGGGACTTGTAGTTTTGCAACACCTGGAGGGCCGCAGGTTGGACAAGCCTGGTCTAAATGAATGAGATACTTGGGCCTTAATAGGAGCCAATCAGATTCAAGGTCTCAGTTTCTTTTTACATATTGGAAAATGTGAGCTTGTTGCTATGGGCAACATCTCCACTTTTTCAATTCCTCAGTTTAGTAAATGTAGGCCTTGGTCTCCCATCTCCTGGACTGACAAATGAAAGTTAATACCAATAGGAAGGCAGTTTGCAGATGCACTTCCACAATGACAAGTGTGCCCTCTAGTGGTGGGTAGTAGTTTCAGCAGCTTATACTTGCAGGGATCTAGGGAGTAGTATACGCGATACCTGGGAAACCGGTAAGGTAACATTTCCTCTTCCTACGCTTTTTAATACTATTAACTCTTTTGTGGAAAATAAAGGCTTCGCTTTCAGGAACACACGTGGTTGCTTGAGGGATTTTAAAACATAGAAATGAAAGCCGTGAATTATTAATACTGCATGTAATATAAAAGCTGGTGACGTAAGCTGAAATAACGAACAAGAACAGAAAAGAGAGACTCGCTAATACTGGCTGCTACACCCTACTGATTTCTAGTCTCATTAAAGTGTAACAGTAACACCGGTCAGTATCTCAGTGTATATATCAGTGTAATAAGCAAAAGCAAAGTATTCTCCGTGCATGCACACAGTAACGTTCATTTGACTCCACCTGAATAGCAACATGGTTTTGACACAGAAATGTATCCGCACACACGTACACAAACACACACATACCCACCTAGGNCTGTGTCAGTTCTATCACCATTTGAGGTTTGCTATGGGAAACTTACCGTATTCACAAACCTCCGCTATCAGACCGCTAATACCCACCCATCTTATATTTTCCCAATTGCGCCAACATAAAATGGCAGCAGTTTAGATTGGTTGGTAATTCTGGATCAGGACAATCCACTGACGGTACATNGGAATACCAAATGACGTTTACTGGCAATATCCCACTCCCCTCAGTTCAGAGCCGAATTAAGGGGGATGAGGCACAGGGAGAGACTGCCCCCGGCCCCCCCCTCTCTGCTGTATTCATGTGCCCCCTGCTGCTGTTAAGCGCCCCATCCCAATCCAATCCCCCATTACTGGTGACAAGGGGCTCTCAAAGACCATGGAGAGGGGGGGGACAAACTGGGGGGCCCCGTCTCAAGTGCCCTGGGTTCTGTGATGCAATGAGCCATNCCTGCGTCAGTCAAAAGTGTCTATATCGAAGGAGACAGTCAATTGCCCAGTGATNGGGTACTGCGGGTGCATCCACATGTTCAGAACACAAAATTGGACGATATACAGAAAATGGGGGAAAGAGAGAAGCCTGGATCTGGTCCATTCTCTNGCACACACAAGAAACACAAGAATGTTGGACTCACGGACACATCAGCGCCTAAGTGCGGTAGACCAGCAGGATGCTTATTTTGTGGTGGAATGCCCCAATAGGAGAGGCTCATTTTACTCTGATGAGGAGAGACCACCAGGAAAGATCACTGGCTTTTCTTGGTAGCATAATCAATGGCAATGATTTCCATATGCTATCATGAATTAATCCTCTAGGTTCCTCTCTAAACCATTTCCATAATGTTTCCTTTCCATCCCAATTTATAGTGCGCTACGAGGAAGTGGTGCGTCCCCGATGCGCTTGTTTTGGATAAGATCTGGTAGAGAGGCGACCACGGGTCCTGGCAGAGCCGCTTACATGTCACTTGAGCTATCGACCAGAGTTAGCATCTTTGTAATAATATATTTCTTCTTACATGGTACCTTATCATTACGTTGTATTGCACGTTCTTTCTGCCACGTAAACTCTCTGCATGAACATTTTGACCAAGTATATATAGAGAGAAGTGTCTGCCAATCAGTTTGGCTCTTATTAATGTGTGGTAACGTTATCACAGCTATATAAAACCTCTGAATGCTGAATATTAGTATTATTTTAAAAATCAGAACACCAATATATTGCTACATGATTTAACCTTTGATTATCCTCTACCAATTATTATTATTATTATTATTATTATT
>JABWIB010009686.1:0-23025 GCA_016617825.1 Platyplectrum ornatum | reverse complement strand
CTCTCCACTGACCGAGGTGACTGGCAGTTTCTTCACTTCAAAGTCATTAATTTGGGGCAATACATACAGCCCTCCAAGTATCAAATGACAAGCTGTAACTGTAAGGGACATGATCTCAGTCATTTTTTGAGGTAAGGCTGCTACAATGCCCAATGTGGAGCGTGTGCGTGTGTCAAGCAACCAACCAAATTGCACCCATGGAGAATAAAAGAAGATGAGACAGTGTTAAATCCCTCGACCGCATTATGGGATGTGAAATCATATTTTCCCCTTTGCCGTTACCTCCCATTCAGGTATCTGCTAACACCCGTGCTATGGCAGTCCAGCTGTCTCTACCCTTTCCTCTCTTGTAACTCGTAAATAATAATAGGAGTGATGTAATGAAAATGACTTCTTAATGGTAATGCCAAGCAGACAATAGCTTACTCTATATGGTGATTTTGCTGGGAATAGCGAGATTTCCTATTTTGGGAATAAAGGGTTTGCTCGCCATAGGGGGGAACATGACAGACTCAGGTCTTATAGCAAGGAGGCAGAACTTGAGTTTGAATGGGTGGGGTGAGGCAGAGCTGCTCGCAATGTATATAAACAGTTATATACCATGGCCTCCCCTCTCCCCCAGACCACACAGCAACCCCATCCATTGCACCCTCTGTAACTATGCCCCTTCCTGAAACTTTAAGACAATGTCATTTGTTTTTGAAATCACTCAGAGGCCATAAAATGTGCATTCTCATTGTTTTCCAATAATAATTCTGACTGTTACTTGTGATAAATAGAGGCTTATTTTAGCCCACCTTTTACTACATTTCTGCAGATACATTAATATAAGAAAAAGCAGCATCGAGCATACTTATTGGAATTAATGATGCATCTTCTAAAGGAAAAAAAATGTACATGGTTGATCTCGGTGTTGTAATAAAGATAGATTGTTGAACAAATTAAATTTGTAGCTATGTCTTGCATTTGTTTTACATATCTTAAATGGAAACTTCAACTATCAAATACTTAACATGATAAATCGCCTCTCTCTATCATAAATCCGTAAACAAACACTGAGCTAGATGGATGATTGCGAATTCTGGCGTATATATAGCACTTAACCAACGTTGTACTGAGGAAAAACATTTAGAAGTCTAGGAAAGTTTCTTTTTGTATGAGTAGCAGGCATGGATAAGGTATGGAAATGAGAAACTGCGCTACTATAGACATTACTGATTGCTTGGCATTTTCTACTCATGGAACATTCTGCAGGACTGCGCTATTTACACCATACCAGTGGCCAGGTGTATGACATGTAAGCCACAAAGTTGACAGATATCCTTTTAGCTTTGTTTGGCTGGCAAATTTAATGTATTGACTTTATTCTATAAAGATTGAAAGATATGTGTCTTACAGGCATTTACCAAAACGTCTACCTAATGGTTGTCCATCTGTAATGTCTCAAGCAGAGGGCATTGACTTCTACTGCCTGGCATGGTGTTAGTCACTCATGAGCTCTGAGAGGAACCTTATTAGTGGAGGTAATCTTGCTTGGCAAGCGCTATAATATAAAGGTATAAGGGTCACCACCAAAAATTGAGGGGGTCCGGAAATGGATCACGGCTTCAGGGATATACTCTTCATGACTTCACCTATAGCTGAAACAAATGGAGATACAATGATGTAGGATGCAGTAAGATACTGCTAATACTTGCTGATGGAGAGTTAAGGTAGGTGCATCTCTTTATCCAGGCCTTGGAAAAAAGTTTAAAAAAAAACAATACCGGCACCGGCCTCCTGGAAAAATTACCGGGCAGGTGGCAACCCTACATCTAGACCTCCTCTCAAGAGTGTTATGTGTTAGATGTGTTAGCCTGGATTTAGTACCTTGGGAGGTCATGAAATCGGGTGATTAACAATATGATTATATGGCTCTGACATCTGGATACTGTCCAGTCACAATAACCCTGTGAACCATTCGCGATTGTGGTCAAACAAAAAACCTACTTATGTTTAACTGTAATAAGCATTTGGGAAGACAACAACATTGTCCATTATTATGTTAGAAGAATTACTGCAGTATAGAAATGCATCTTTATTAATGTGTTTCTTATACTTTAATCTGTGTTATGTAAATAAATAAAAGTTGTTGGCTGATCAATGTTAACAAAGTAAAAAAATATGGTAAAATAAATTCAAACTTAATTGATATTTCAACTAAAACATTTTCCATGTTTGCTATTTATTCATATTGACTCACTGTCAGTGCAAACAGGATTTAGAAATATGAAAATAAGACAAATGATGTACAAATAGGACGGAATGGAGATAAACGCCAGGCTTGATCTCAACACCGCAAGCTGTAGAATATCCAATAGGAAAAGAAGGCCCGCCCTCAGCTATAAAGAAATAATGCTAGATTCTCCTGTTCTCTGGTGGGCCAGTCCGACACTCACCAGATTATATCAAGTTAAAATGGACGCCACATCTCCTGGGTCCCGAATTATCACCCCCAGTGTGAATGGAGTGTGTCATGGGTTACAGATGCTTTTACTTTTCCCCTGAAGACCTTCATTTTGCATTGGAAGTTGGCATACTGAACCGGGTCCAGAGCTACGTTCATAGGTCAGTGTCTTTGTGCAAGAGAGGGGGGGCCCTTTGTGTGTAGGGGTCATGGGGCAAACACCCTGATCGCCATGTGGTTAATACTACTGTCCTAATGCATAAATAACCATTGTCCATCACCCTACCATCTTCTAAAGTCAATTCTGTGCTATATCACACTTTATCACTGCCCACCATCCTGTGATTTAACCTACAACTACCGTATCCATCATTCTACCACTTCTTCCTACATTTATGCATCGTTCTACCATCATGCAGCACCCTACAGCTATACAGATAGGTCCTCCAATCTACCATTCAACCTACAACTTTTCATCTCCCTACCACCTAGTTTTCTGCTGCCTACCACTTAATCCACCACCATAAGATGGGACAAAAGTTTTGTACCAACAAAAACTACTTTATTCATATATAACATATTAATCACATTTGATTTGGTCACAAAGAGAAATAATGCCACAAAGTCATGGTACTGTTTTCAGCTGTTTTCATGTTTGATAATTATAGTTATCCTGATTTTTTGCCAGGTTCTCCAAACACCTCCTGTCCTAATCATTCTGTTTGAGGACTGCAAGTTTGTGAATTTAACAAAATACAGAAGTTTAGCTCTTCCCCAGTTGCTCAGAGAAGATCATGTCAGTATGCAGATCCTATTGCTGAAGCCTGGACCTGATGAATCTGACTTTTATTGAGGATTGCAGGATTTCCATTAAATTTTGGAAAGTAGGATCCATCTGGCAATTCTGGAAAATGCCAGATGGGCCACTTGAGTGATAGGTCGTGCTTATGGAGAGTTTCAGCCATCTACCAATCAGTGTGCTCACAGTCACTCACTGACTGGCTGGCTGCTGGATAGAAAAAAAAGAGGATAACTATCAGCAGCCTGATTGGTGGATGGCTCTAGGTGGGGCTGTGTGCATTAAATGCCAGGGCTGACTTTTAGTCCCTGTCCGGTCCTGATCATCACCATCATCCATGCCATACTCGCCCTACAGTGGTGTAGATGCTACAAGCCATTGTATTTAAACAGAGAGAAAAACAAATCATAAGAAAGACATTCAGAATAAACAAGAACAGCCATGAAAAGTTAATCACAAGAAGGTGAACATCTAAATGACGTTTTTCATTGCCGAGTAGTAGTGCAGTCAGTAAAAAAATACTTAAGTGCTTGCAATTTGCTACAATTGATTCATGTTATTTTACTCCAGGTCTTGAGCAAAAATGAGTTTGTTCAGCAGGAAGCCGAGCAAATGGAGAGAATCTGGGTCGGCTTATATAAGGCAGGTTTCTGTGCAACCACGAACATCTCTGTGTCCATATTTTGGCCATGGTGAAGACATCAATCTTGGGCTATGATGACAGTAGCCAAAATATCACAGGACCAGACGCTTTCCAAACAGATAACTTTTTCATGTCTAAAGTCTACACATGTTCCTCCAAAAGTCCCCGGTATGAAACATCTGTGTGTTATCATTAAGAACCATCTCTGTCTCACACCTAATCAGAGGATTAAACCATATTCTGTGCCATATCAGCTGCATCTAACACAACTTTCACACCAGCCCACGCTCGTCATATAATATCTCTGATTAGAAGTACCTGGATTGCTTGCAGATGTTTTAAACTGTCAGGGAATATCGGATTAATCCTTCAGAGGACCAGGTACACTGACCCCTAAAGCTTTAAAGGATATGTGATGCCGGGGATTATAGGACCAGATGGAGGTAAATTATGAGTGGCAGGCCAGTCCTGATCTCGTTTTATGTCTCTATGTCAATAAATTACTCAGAGGGAAAAAACGTGCACAGCCAACTGTGATATAGATCTGAACTAACAACTACCAGGAAATGACAGGCAGCCCTGGCAGCCCCGATCTGGAACACTACTGAGCTTACTCAACATTAAATGAGATTTTTCACAGCGCGGAATAATTAGAGATTCAGCCATGGGCCTGACTCAGGTTCGTTGTGTAGGTAACGGGGACAGTTGTGAATGTGATTTCTTAATACAGGGAGTGAGTGCACTTTTATAACCATTTCATGGCAATGCATTGGCCAATAGCCGGACGTGTGAGTCAGATAAATTACATTGCCAACTTTCATATAAATCCTTTCACTTTATGAGGTGTTTAATCATAAAAATTAGTTTTAGACTTTGTTTTGTTTTGTTTTATTGGCTGTAAAAATGATAAAAATATTCTAAAAATGCTTAAGAGAAACGCCTGGGGGAATGCCAATGATACAGCCCAGAGCTTAATCACAGCCACATTGGAAACATGCAGATTATGAATTTTCCTATTGGGAACGGGCAATGGAGGATTAAGGTTAGGGTTATAGAAGGGGAAGGTTTGCGTTAGGTTGCGGGACATAGAAGGTTATGGTTAGGCTGATAGAAGGGAAAGGGTAGGATTAGGCTGTGGGACATGGAGGGTTAAGTTTAGGCTAATAGAAGGGGAGGTTTAGTTTATTCTGTGGTATAGCGAGGGTTAAGGTTAGGCTGATGGAAGGAGGGGTTTGAGTTATTCTGCGGTATAGTGAGGGTTAAGGTTAGTCTGGTAGAAGTGGAGGGTTAGAGTTAATCCGTAGTATATGGAGTATTAAAGTTAGAATGATAGAGGCGGAAGGTTGGTTTTATTCTGTGGTATATGAATGGCTAAGGTTAGGCAGGTAGAAGGGTAGGGTTAGGGTTATTCTGTTATATATAAAGGGTTAGAGTTAGTGTTTTTTGACAATTTTCTGCCCCCCCCCCCCCCCACACACACACATACACACACACACACACACACCCTTACCCCCATTCTATAGGCTGCTGGGGAAAAGCATCATATGAACCATAAAAGTAGCTCAAGATAGTTTCTTTATCTTCATTTTTATGCTCCCAATTCCGCACCCAATATTACTTCCAGACAGACAAATGTGTAGATGAACAAATGTGAATACCAGATTTAATGTAATCAAATAAATAAGATTTTATTTCACTTTTTTTGTAAAATGTAAAAAAACGCCATAATAATCATCAAAGTATCAAACAACTGTAATATATAAAAATAAATCCTATTATCAATTGGGGGTTGGAAACATAAAACTAATCCCTCCACATGGCATCTACATGTGTTCAGTGCATGGTGATCGGAGTCAGTTAGTCTTTCTGATGAGACTGGATTTGTACGTCTGCCATCTCATATAATCCTGTATTTTCTGTTGCAGCACCTCTAATGTGGGATACGGCTGAATCTGCCGAAAAGAAAAAAGAATGAATGAATATTTTACAACTGATAATAGTAATATGGCAGTAACTCGGTATAGACCTGATTCAGACTTTACATACTATTGACTTACTCACAACTTACTGATGAGTGGGTAAAACCATGATGAACTGCAGGGGAGGTAAAATGAATGTCAGTGTGTGCATGCAGGGAGAATACTTTATTGTTGCATTTTGCACACAGATACTGACCAGCGCTACTGTTACACTGTTATTAGACTTGAGCTAGGAAACATCGGGGCTGATTCAGGAAACGCGAAGGTCCGCAAAGCCCGACTGCCATATGCTAATGAGAAAAGGGGCGGTATTTCCGAATAGTTTATACAAATCCGGGGGGTTTGCCTAGTTTCCCAGAATCCCAGGAATTTACACATTTTTATATGCAAACAATGTTTTTGCATACAGAACCTAGACACTGCAAAAATTATGGTTGAAATTGGAAAATTTAAGTGTTGATACGGACACTTTTTGCCCACTCGTGAGTAAGTCGTGAGTAAGGCAATAGTATGTAAAGTCTGGATCTGGATCCACTGCGCCCTTCTTTATCACACTAATATAACTGCATCACTACGGACCAGAAGTGGCAGTATGGTAAACTAGATAATAAAAGTGAAGTGAATGGGCATTTATCAGGGCTGGATTAACAATGGGTATAACTGGACTACAGCCTCAGGCCTCCAATGTCTAAGAGGTCCATAGCAATGCTATGTGATGAAGAAGGGCACAGTGGATCCAGATCCAGACTTTACTTGCTATTGACTTACGACTTATTCACAAGTGGGTAAAACCATGTTGAATTGCAGTTTAGAGTTGAGAGATGATGTTTCCAGCCCAAGTCTAATAACAGTGTAATAGTAACGCTGGCCAGTATCTGTGTGCAACAATAAAGTATTCTCCCTGCATGCACACACTGACATTCATTTTACCCCCCCCCCTGCAATTCATCATGGTTTTACCCACTCGTGAGTATGTTAATAGTATGTAAAGCATGGATCTGGTCCAGGGTGATTAGGTGGCCCACATATAAATGAGCGACACAGTCAACAGTGGACCCTAATCCATACCTCCCAACATTTGCCGGGTAGAGAGAGGGATAGACATGCCCCGCCCGTGCCTCGGCCAAACCCCGCCCTAACTCCACCAAGCCTCTCTCCTACATGCCCAAACTCCGCCCCCCCTCCCCGCGGCAATGCCCTGGGCCCTTTTCACGGCAAAGCCCCTGCGGTCGCTGCAAAAGCGGGACTGTCCCACTAAAATCTGTTGGGGGGCATGCTAATCCGACCTTGTTTATAGTTTTTTACTTTAAGTGGGTGAAGTGGCAGTACGATATACTACCATATACACCCCCACTTCAAGCCCTGGTTTCCCACCCTCACATTGCAACATGACTATGGCAAGGTATTTATCTGTGTTCCCCAAAAAGCTGGTATTTTTTTTATATAATGTGAATGGGCTTTTAACCCAGCATTTAAAACCTCATTCACAATTATTTTATTTTATCAATAGTCGTGCATAGTAGCGACATAGTAGCACAGTCTATTGAAGCATCAACCTGTGCGCTTATGGTTTCGACTGAAGCAGGAAAAAAGGGATGCCCCTAGTGTATGTGGTCCATTATATAATGAACTTATATGATGTATTTCTCCTATAGAGAGTAAGCTTGTGGGCAGGGTCCCTTCCCCACCCATTCTGTCTGTTATGATTGTGCTATGTAAAAACCTGTTAATAAATAAACAAATATGGCAATCAGTAATGGAAAATATGCTAATCCACTGTGCTCCTATGTTTATCTGTACTGGTTAATTAAAAAAATGTATAAGCATCTAAATAATTAGTTACTGATTATTTATTTATTTCCCATTATGATTATTATTCCTCTTTTTTTATTTAAGCATACATTTTGTTTCAAGTGTTTTCTGTCTTAGCTTGAGAGAATAATTATGAAGAACATGGCCCATGTGATTGTTGGTATTGAATTATTTTATTTATTTGTTTTAGCACATGTTATATGCTGGATATGGCTTTATGTTTCCTTGTTTTAACCTAACATCAATCAATGGACCTGAACCAGACTTGCAGATTGGAGGAACAGGCAGAAAGATGGGTGCACTGTCGCCAATACATCTGCTTGCGCATCCGTCTGCTCTGCACTATATTTAAATAAGAGAAGGGGAGTTTCTCTTATTTAAATGTGCACTGTAGCAGGGAATGCGTCCTCCGCTTCCGCCATACACTTACACCCCGTTCACACTGACTACCCTGGTAATTCAATATTTTAGTTTGCTGAGGCTCTGAATTACCCTGGTCACTATCCCCATTCATATTACTGAATTACCCTGGTAATTCACAAACTACCCTGGTGAACACCGTTCACACTAACATAAGCACCTCTGCATAGCCTGGAGTCTGTGGCCTCTCTGAGGGTGGGGGGGGAAGGGGTCAGAACTTGACTTCTCCCCTTTAATATTTTTTGGTTTTATATAAAAGTTTTGAAAATATGGCAGACAAGTACTGACTCATACTAACGAACCTCATAATTACAATTGCATTAAATGTATTTTAGAAAAATGCTGCCTATGTACATCACTTGATTATCCACTTCATATTTATATTAAAGAGGATTACATCTTCAGTCTTTGCATAATTACGCTGCTGTCTACAATCAACACATGTGTACTTTATCTTTAATTGCATTCACATCTGTGTAAGCTGGGACACAGAATAAACGTTATCCCTTAGGAAGTCTGTCTGGTAACAAAGAAATGTGTGGAAGTTTGGAAGCTATACACTAAAAACAATACGGCCTCACCACACCCATACATATTCATCTGAAACAAGCAACTCTGGATAGGACGCAGGGATAGGGCAGATTTTTTTCATTCTGTCGGAGCCACTTTTAGTTTTTCAAACATTAACACTTTTTTTTTTATAGCCAGTGTGTAGTAGATTTATACCACTATGACACTGGCATTTTTAAAGTATTAAAGTATTATTGAAGTATTAGTAACGTATTAAAAAACACAAAAAACCCCCATAACAATAGAAGCAAAAAAACGAATTAACAACACACACATTTAATATTATTTATTACAAAAAAATTATAGTTTTTTTTAAGTTATAATCCAGGTGATTGTCTTTGTCTTATTGTCTTTCTTTTTCTAAAGCACATCAGAATAAAGTCCAGGATCTCACCAACACTGCTCTCCACCACATACACAGGTGTCCCGCTTTTCTGCAGACTTTTCTGTGACTCCGCTGTCTCTATCCAGATAGATGTCTCAGTATAAAAGTTATATAATAGTGAAGCATGTTAAATTCGATTTGAACAATTTGTTCAGTCTTATACTCACATTTAGACTGCTTGGATCTTTGCTTAGCAAGACCTTTAGGCTGCTAGCTCTTATAGCCACTTACTTTATTCACTCCAACATAGACAACATATTGTCACTGTAAACAAAAGGATATCATTCAGAAAAGTATTTATTTCTCCATAAAATTATAAAAATTATTTGGAACCCACCAGTAGTCTGCATATGTGAAATATACAATATCGGCCCTTATCCAGGAAAAATAATTTTTCACTTAGTGAAGGGTACAAGGATCAGCTACCTCCTGAACCTTTATAAAAGACTAGACGACTAGTAGAAACACATTGGTAAACCTTGAAAAAGACTAGATAACTATAAGAAACCCATGAAAAACATTTTGAAAAACACTAGATGACTAGTAGAAATGTGTCAGAAACCTTTGAAAAACACTAGATGACTAGTAGAAATGTGTCAGAAACCTTTGAAAAACACTAGATGACTAGTAGAAACGCCTTGATGAACCTTGAAAAAGACTAGATGAGTAGTAGAAACGCCTTGATGAACCTCAAAAAAGACTAGATGAGTAGTAGAAACGCCATGATGAACCTCGAAAAAGACTAGATGACTAGTAGAAATGCCTTGATGATCCTTGAAAAACTAGTAGAAACGTGTCGAAGACCTTGAAAAAGATTAGTTNTGCCTTGATGATCCTTGAAAAACTAGTAGAAACGTGTCGAAGACCTTGAAAAAGATTAGTTGACTAACAGAAACGTGTCAGGAACCTTGAAAAAGACTAGATGACTAGTAGAAATGTGTCAGGAACCTTGAAAAAGACTAGATGACTAGTAGAAATGTCTCAGGAACCTTGAAAAAGACTAGATGACTAGTAGAAATGTGTCAGGAACCTTGAAAAAGACTAGATGACTAGCAGAAACACATTGGTGAACCTTGAAAAAAAAATAGGCAACTATTAGAAACATGTTGGTGGTAGCTGATGTACCCTGATGTACCCGTGTACTATTCTCTAAGTGAAAAATTCCATTATGGTAACATAGCTTTTTCCAGGCTAAGGGCCCATATTGTTGAGTTTCATTTGAGACCATTACATGTTAATGCAATATATTACACATATGCAGTGAGATCCGTGACTGCTAGTGGGTTCCAAATTATTTTTACATTTTTATGAAGTAATAAATTATTTCTGCAAATCAGAACGATATCCTATGTTTCTATCCTTTCATTTATGGTGACAATATATTTGTGCTAGAGAGAGGATAGTAAGCGTCTATAAGAGTTTGCAGCTGCCAAAGGAGATAGACCTAAAGGTCTCGATAAGCAAACTGTTCAAACTGTCTAAATGTGAGTATATGACTAAATAAATTACCGTATTCACATAGAATTTATCGTGCTTCACCATTCTATACCTTTTCATATCGAGAGATCTATCTGGATAAAGACAGCAGAGACATACCAGTGAGCGGGACATGTATCCAGTGGAGATCGGTGGTGGTGAGATCCTGCACTTTATCTGATGTGCCTGAGAAAAAGAGAGAATTTTTGTGCGTTCTTTACTGATTACATCCAAGTGAGTAAATACTATTACTCTATTGTGTTCTATCTGTACGGTATGCATGCCTACGGAATAACATCTGCAAGCAAAAGAAAGAATTTCTAAAAATAACATTATCGTGGGAAGACCTACAAACAACAAGAAAGGAGAAAATAACAGATTTACATCCTTAAGAACATCTATTGAGACTTTCTCCACAAGGTGCTTTGTTATAATCGATATTAGCAATAAAATATAACAACCCTAACCTACCCCTTTTATCTGTCTAACCGTAACCCTCCATGTCCCACAACCTAACACTAACCTTCCCCTTCTGTCAGTCTATTTTGTTTCCTTGATTCAATATAGTATACATTACCAAAAGGAAATTTGTTATTCACTGAAATTTGACCCTGATACAGCCGCAATCATTGCAGCAGGGCGGCAGGTAAGTGATCCAGAGGCATGTGGTGAAGTTCCATGCTCTAAGGGGTGGGAGCGAACTCCCCTCTGTTACTATGAAGTACAGACCTTCACGTGAACGGGGTTTACCCAAAGGTATCAGTGTCATCATTCAACTGGGGCACTAAAAAACCTAGTTACGGTCCTGCATGCAATACTATATGTAGCATCTAATACAGTATGTGTAGCATGTAAAACTGTATGTGTAGCATCTAATACAGTATGTGTAGCATGTAATACTTTGTGCAGAATGTTATACTTTATGTGTAGCGTGAAATACTTTAAAAATATGGTTTTACCCCTTTCTTTTCTTTTCTCTCTTTTACACCCCAATGGGAGTTTTTTAACGCGGGCTTGTGGAATGATTACAATATTTATCATTTTCTGCATTTTGCTCAAGTCGTATAAATGTTCCCCTTATGAATGTGTCATAAAAAGTTTTCGGTTACTTGCAAGCCTGTTCTCCCAAATAAATATTCCTTTTTCATTATGCAGACACTTAATCTGCAAAGTCTGTGGAATGTTAATAATATTTCGCAAATAAATCTTGTTTAGCGATGATGTTTTCAAAAAACATTTCAAAACGTAATATAGAAGATTCAGGCACGGGTGCATCGCTCGCACTTCCCTGGTATCCAGCTCAATGTCTGCAAGGAACAGACAGGTGTCAGACTTAATGGAATCATCATTTCAATTTCACCCTTTTCTTGTCCCCATAAGGATTTCACGGACCAGTGAAACAAAATGCTAAAAGTGCATTACCATCAAAATATATTACAACTAAATGATTTCAATTAGATTTGAGGCTTTAATCGTATAAAAACTGAAAAGAGAGATTGGCAAAGCTACTGGTTTCAGTTACAGAGCCAAAGAAGTCACTCCACGTTACATGTTAGGCTTTGAATTTTAATGCTATTAATCGAGCAATGCCATCAGATATACGCTTGGGACAGTGTCCAAGCATAGGGCTTAATCCAGATGTAATAAACTCAAGTGATTTTCAAACGTTCTCACTTCTCAAACCCAGAACCGCATGCAGGTTTTCTGTAAACCCAGAGTTGCGTACATGAGGGTGTGCCTTCCATATGTACGGATTTAAGCCTAATGGTCAGGGAAGACATTTATAGTGTATATGTATTATCCTTGATTATGTAGAACCAGATTGTGCTTTATGGTCACTATGAGGGAAAAAATGCTCTCTATGGGAGTGCGAGTTTCAGCTGTCGATGTGATCACTGTGATCACAGTTCTGTCTTTCCCCTCCTTAATACATTAATTTAAATGATATTTCATAATATTATGTCATTCGGTGCTATGTACTATCTGTATTCAGGGCCCGTGCGCCCATTATTCGAACTTAGGCTTGCGCCTAGTGCGGTCGGCCGGCAGGGCGGCAGATTAGTGGAAAAAAAAATAGTAAAATAAAAAACCCATTGAGGAGGGCGTATAATTAAACAAAGGGAGGGCACACAGTAATGTTTCCTCCACTTCGCCACCCTCCATTAATGGGTTAGAACCGGCGTGTCGTGACTACGTCACGCCGGCGCGTTATTGCTTGGAAGGGGGAGCTGTGCTAGGTCTGCCTATGGTGGCAGGAATCCTAGCACCGGCCCTGTCTGTATTGTGCTACGTTCATGTGTAAGTTCCTAAAATTATTGGTAACTTTTTATGGTAAATATGGAGATTTAAGATTACACTTAATCTCACACCAAATACTGATAAACTGTTACAAGAACATCATGTCCATCCATCTTAGTAACATCATTAGTTGTGTATTAAATGATTATTTTATACTAAGGTCTGATTTCATTCCACATACAAATATTTAGTTGCATTTTGTGTTCTATGTTTTTCTATGTTTTTCTACACTTGTTCACTCTCAAAAATCCCTTAAAACAAGTTTGAAGTGAATAGGTTAAGGAAAATGCGATATTAGGTAAGCAGGAGGTCTACAGAAAGCAAATAAGTCAACAAGTGGTCTACACGGCGAAAAAGTTTGAGAAGCTATGCTTTAATCATTTACCTGAGCTTGAATGTTCATTACCTTTGTTTTTATTCTCGAAGCAGCTCAGTAAACATAATAAAGATACTTTTCCGCCCAGCTACCTCTCTGACAGAATGGAGTATCTCAGACGTATTCCAAAACCTCATTTGGAAACAGAAGTGCCCCCATAAAACTGATATTGCTGCTCTGATGGAATATGAAAGTACATTTCCAAGAAAGTGACAGAAAACTATTGCAAACTCCAAGAGGTTTTTACGTGGTGCTAGAGCCTCTGCTCCGACCACTGGAATGTAATCTAGATGAATATGTGCCGATCGACAAACCCAGCAGCAGAAGGACTCTCGTCCTACAGGTGCAATTGATGAGGCCAAGCCTTGAACACTGCCAGCTCTGATAACGCAGCGATATTGTGGAAACGAGTTCCAGGGAACATTGCTGCCTTTGTAAGTCCTATAATTTACCGAGAAGGCAGTTGGGTAGTGGTTGAAAAGGTCAGCAGTATAAAATAAATGTGTTGTAAAAGTTCAACCAAGGAAAACATTTTTATACACAAATATACAGTACATGGCTCTTGTATATATTCTTACTTTATATATTTTTTTATATTCTATAGCAAACAGAAATACTTTTATTTGTACTACCAAATGTTCCCAAAAAAATTAATCACAATAATCATAACATAACTATAATAATAATAATAATAATAATAATAATAATAATAATAATAGCTGTTTAATGCAGGGAGAACACTTTTTTTTTAACAATTTTTATTGGAGTTCAAAAACATACAAAACAGAAATCATGTCAGAGAAGTACCTTACACAATCATATAGGAGGTACAGAGCCCCAGCAATAACAGTGCAGCTGAAACAGGCGAGTAACAAAGATGGCAAGATGCACTTACGGGCTACCGCCGTGAGGATTAGGAGTAACCGCTTGCGAGCTTTCGCCCCCCTGATATCAGGATCCAGGATGCCCAGGACGGCCTATTGTGGCGTGAGCGGAACATAGTTCAGCAGGGTGGTCGAGGCATATGACTGGACCTGCCTCCAGAAATGTTTAATCATCGGGCATTCCCACATACAATGCAAGAAAGTCGCCACAAGGGCTGCACATTTAGGGCAACTGGCAGACTCCGAGAGGCCCGCAGCATAACAGCGATTGGGGGAGAAATACCCTCTGTAAAATATATTGAAGAACATTTCCCGGTATGTGTTAGCAGGGAGGACAGAGCAAGAATAGAGAAATGTCTTGGACAGAAGGTCCAAAGACACATCCGGGATTATGTCCAGCCATTTCTTGAAGTCAGGAGGGTGAGGTTCCGCAACCACAGAGTCCCTGAGATAGCAGTAATGCAGAGAAATCAAGGCCTTGGGGGGCGGGGGTCTATCTAAAATTTTATCAAGGTCATTGGACCAGTCACGGTCCGTGAAATCATGAGTTACAGCCGAGATATAGTGGGCCGCCTGTGACAGAGCAAAGTCATGGGTCGCAAGCAAGTCGAATCTATCTCTCGCTACTGACCGCGTAGAGATTGCACGTCTAGGGGGGTCTGTAAGGGATCGGATATGCCAAAGGCCCCTGGACTCCCAGAAGGTAAATGGATAGGTGGCCTGACCCGATTAAAAGGCTGGGTTGCCTACCAAGGGGAGGAAAAGGGACTCGTGGCCACGGGACAAGAGCAAAGGGTTGTCCGTAACAGTGTGTGGAAGGTACGAGCATGAAAAACCCGGGGAGAGAGAGGGGGCCAAGAAACACCTGTTCAATCGGGAGGTTGGCATATGAATCCTTGCCATGGAACCAGTTACGGATGTAGCGGAGCTGGCAGGCTTGAGCATAGAGTTTTAAATCAGGGAAGTTGACCCTACCTCGCTCCCGGCTGCACTGCAGCGCCCGTAGGCTAATCCATGGGCGCTTCCCCTGCCAAATGAAAGAACAAAACAGCTTATTAAGAAGTTTATCATCCTCTGATGTCAACAAAATAGGCAGCATCTGTAGGGGGTAAAGCAGTTTTGGGAACACGACCATTTTTAACAGCGCCGCCCTGCCCAGGTAGGAGAGTGGCAGATGCTTCCAACCCACCACCTCCACTGTAATAGAAGTGAGCTACGCATATTAGAGGAGTAGAGGAGCCAATATTTTGGCGCAGTAGCATCTCATATTTGTCTTGAAAGAGCTTACGTTGTTGTGTCTGATAAGAAATGATGTGTCCCCGCATCACCGCCTTAGCTGTGCTCCAGAGGAGAACCGGATCCTCCCAGTGTTCTATGTTGTCATCTAGGAACTCAGCCCATCTGGCCGTTAGAAATTCCAGGAAAGCATCGGATGCATATAAATGAGTAGGAAAGCGTCAGGCGGGTCTGCGGGGAGACCGAAGGCTGAGTGTGACCATGACTGGGGCATGATCTGAGACCACGATGTCCGAGAGGGTATCAGTCAGTAGTCTGGTTAAGAGGGTGTCTGCTATCAAAATATAATCAATGTGGGAGAAGGATTTATGAACCTTAGAGTGATAGGTGTAGGAACGGTCAGAGGGGTTAGTCAAACGCTACGGGTCCGAAAGGCCATGTTGGGTCAGTAGGTAGGGGATCACCTCCTGGGAGTAGGGCGGTCTGTCGGGTGGATCCGGGACCGGACCCACCCGAGTTAAGTCTCCGCATATGAGAAAGTTCGGGGTATCGCGCTGAAGCAGGAGGTGGGAAGGGAGAACACTTTTAACTTTTGCTTATTGATTTCAAATACTGAACAGATTTGAAAGTTTTATTGAACATGATCCAGATTTACAAAGTTTACGTGATGAAAGGAAGTTACCTGCGTAGATCACGTAAACTGTAACTTCTATGCATGCATGCGTGTTTTTCACAAGTGCGAAATTTACAGGGACCCGGTTTCCAGATAAGATTGCCTAATCCCCGCACTGAAGGCGAATATAGCCATGATAACTTACCCTAGTACATAAGAAGATCACTTCATAGATATTAAGGTAGGCGTCTGAACACTAAAGTGTCCAGAAGCCCATGCCTGTTAGGGGAGGAAGAAGGGAGTCCTCCACCTCCACTCCACTTCTTGCGCATATACACAGACCAGCGAGAATGTAGCTCACAAACAGGTCTGAATCTTGTGACATGGTTTGTACAAGGGCTCAAAGTGGTGATTTTTGTAACGGAGGTATGGCGCTAAGCCCTGCCCCTTGTATAAGCCCCAATTAGCGGTAAAAAAGGTTCCGGTATGCCATACCAGTATATACCAGTCCACTTTGAGCCCTAGTCTGTACCATGTGTACACTTGCTCCTGTTTATATTGTTACTCAAAGGACCAGACTTTTAAGTGCGGAAATTTGTAGCTCAGCAAAACCATGTTGAAGTCCAGTGGGGTGAGAGTTATTCTATTATTTGCCATGCAGGGAGAGTTTGCTTATTGCACACAGATACTGACCAGTGTTAATTAGACTTGGGCTGGAGACATCACCTCTCACCTCTAATACTGTTTCCGTCAGATGACATTTGCCTCCCCTGCCATTCATCATGGTTTTACCCAGGTGTAACTTTGTTTGCAACTTCATCATAACTAGTTTAGATACATAAAGAACTACAAAGGTGTTGATTCAATTGGCAGCTCATCACCTGTTAATGAATCATATATAAAAGAATGCATTTTTAGTTACTGAAAAAAAGGCTCAGAAATGGGTATGTTGTACTGTCACTACTTCCTCTGATTTATTAAACTATAAATCTCCATTCACTTCTATTATTTATTAAGTTTCTATACACCACTTCAACCAGTTAATATACCAGTTGGACCAGAGTGGAGCCTCAGTCATCTTATCATCATCCTGTACTTGGTCTGCAGACATTTCAAAGGTTTTTTCACAACTTCTGTGTACTTATACAAACTCTCAGTTTTAGATTGGGTTCATTTGCAGTAAAATACAATTACTGTAAATGGGCCCCTCTAGTGAACTCAGGTTTTCCCCTATAATGCCCCTTCAAACACAGGCAGTGGTAGTAAAGAGTTAACGTCTGGATAGCTGTATGATCTTGGCAGGACTGCCATCAGTACTATCGGGGCCCAGGACTGGCAAAATACATAAGACCCAGTTTCCCGCATGTGACGTCATGACGTTGTGTCTTCATGGCATCATGCCGTCCATCCAGGCCAGGGAGCTCACATAGACACCATTGGTATCTAAGTGAGTTCAGGCCTGCAGCTACAACAGAGGGAATACAGATAGAAAGCTTTCACCAAGGTGCCAAGGTGCCGGTCTCCCATTTAGTCCAGACCCCTGCTCAGTCTATGCCCGGGGAACAGTAGGTCCTAGATCATGGCATGGATAGAGACATGCTACTCTATATGACATTCATCTCAGTACGGATAAACATCCTTAGTTTTTCTTTATTATTTTTATTTGGGGGAGAGGTTGATGGATTAGAAATTTCTAATGACTAAAGCCACGATACACGTTTAATCGTCTAGTGTGTGGGCAGTTTAAAAAATGATGATAAAATGCCTTTTCGATGCTGGGGAACGATATTGTTTCCTGTAAAAAAAACTCAAAAAAAATTAGCTGCCCCACCACTTGCAACAGGGCACCTCTAGAACAGTATCGAATCATTATTGGCTCCGATTTGCACTAAAACTATTTTGTTCTAGTCTAGCAGATGTCCAGCTTAACACAAACAAGTTGAATATTTATTTAAAGATAATCTTGTGCATTTGTTTTAAATGAAGGAAGGTAAAAATATAAAAGATTGATGTAATATATTAGTAAATATGAAGCGAGTAGTAAACACTAATGATATGATAAATCAATAAGTCACATTTGTGGTGAATAAAACAATTAATGGTCGAGTTTTAATACTTTTTTCAGACTTTTGACCTTACTTGACCTAATCTTGATAATTTTCTTCTCCATGCGTTCTTAGTGAATTGATCTACAGCATTCTCATCAATACGACAAAATATTGAAATACACAAAGCAGATTTGAGTAGAATACAATTTTGATTCGATAAAACACTGCTAAAGAATAAAATACCTAAGTACTATTTTATTCCATTTTGTCATGTCACCTTGAAAGTATAGCATGACATATTTCATTTCACGTGAAATGTCTTCATTAAGTGTCCCAGAAATTGTAATTCAATAATGAAAAAAATGCGAGAGCGACATTTGTGACTGGAATTCGTTAATTCGTTCGCCAGATAATTGAGGATAAAATGAAGTTATGAAGGTTATAGCGAAACAGTCATTGGGTTTTTTTTTCATCCTGTGACGAGTTTAATACATTTTAGGACATTTAAGAAAAGGCAAGTGTCCAAACAGTGTGGCAGAATATCTTAAGTAAGCTTAAGTACTAATTAAAATAGATTTACAGAATTTCAGTCACTTTTGGAAACGGATGAATACAAAACAGATAATTAAGCTACGAGTGCATTTATAAAAGCCTAAAAGGTAGAAAGGTTGAAGTAAGGGTGATTAACGAAACCATTAATGAAAACACAAAATAAATGCATTAGTGCTAACAAGAAACAAAGAAAGTCCACTTGCGTGGTAATTGATTGTATTTTGGCAGGGCGATGCAGAGTACGGAATACAATAGGATTCTATTTGGAAAAAGTTGTTAAGCGGGCTATCCACTACAGTCATTATTCCTACCAGCAGAAGGAGGCTGAGAATCCGGGCAGTTTATATTTAGAGAAAAGGTCCCAGCGGCAGTCACCTCCTCCTCCTGCTAGGACAGATAATCCTGGCAGAAGAGGAAGGGGAGAGGAATGGCTGAAGAATAGCTCATTAAATAGATTACATTTGCTGTTATAATTAAAAGCTAGCACAAGGCATAAGCCCCAATTCCCAATTTACATAAAAGTGGTTATTTGGATTTTTGGTAAAGGCAACAAATATTTCTCCCTATACAACCTGCCGCACTTATGTACCGATTGAGAGTTCGCATCTGGATAGCTTTGAACCTCTCATTATATTGCATAGGGTTTTCACAGACACACTTTGTTTTATAAGTTTCAATCTGAATTAGGCCCAGTGATTCTTTACCCTGCTTGCGTGTGTTAACCATCCATCCACATTTTTTCTAATGCAATTAATATGTCATATCTTTTCACACAATCTGGTGTACCAGCTAGTGTTGGACTATAAAAATAATAGCCAATAGCTTATTTTCCATATGGTGCACAAAATAAATCCCCACGCTGACTATAAATGAACCGTAGGGAGAAAGAGGAATGGGAAAACTTACGTGTCTGGATAATTTATGGAGGTATTCATCATCCATCTGTTTTTTAAAGAATTCTTTTGATATAACAATGCACTCAGCCCCATCTGAAACCAGCACCATGCCCAGCGTGTCTTCAAAAATGGTGTACGCCAGTCCCTGAAAGAAAACAATTAGAATCCATGACAATCATGAAGCACATTTCCATGAAAAGAAAACAGTCTAGCAGAACCAAGGGCAAGATCCAGACGACAAGGGGTTATTTTCTGTGCTATCAGGTCAAGGCTCAAAGTGGGTATTTATCAAGTGTCAATATGGAGGGGGAAGGAACATTTTAAGACCAATTATTTTAAATTGCAGACCAGAGCAGAGGGGGGCTTAATCAATTGGGTGGCGGAACAAAGCGAGGGGGAGGAGGGAAGTGCCGGTATACCATACCGGTGTACAGGGCTGGTGTTAGGTATCTGAGCACCCTAGGCAAGACCTAGCAAGACCGCCCCCTGGGTACACGGTTATACTGTGTACACATACAACCTGCCAGGGTGCCTCAAAAAACAGAAGTACTAAGGAGTACAGTAAGTATTTTTGTACTCCTTACTTTGACTTACATTTTATATTTCTACTTTAAGAACTATCAGGATTAAGATAATCTGGATCTGGTTTTCATAGCAATATGATATCATTTTCTGCTTAAAGCATATAAAGGGTTTTCGTTTTTAGTAATAGCAAATTAAGTCGTTTTGTATGTATACGTCCGATAGATTTTTGTAAGTTGACTAATAATTGTCTATACACATGGCAGCCAGACACGGGGCTGCAAGTAACAAAACCAAAAGCAAATCTCTAACTGAGCACATCCATGTTGACAAAACTAGAGTTTCTGGCTCAAGTCTAGGTTACCGATTGTAGCGGTAACCTAGATTTAGACTAACCTAGACTAAATCAGCTTTACAAAGTACATGCAAAGCTCTCCAACAAGTTCTACAACCCCCTGCACCTCATAGGAAGGGACAAATACTGGTCTCTATGTCGCCAAGAAAATGTCACAAAGAGAAGCTCTTCATGGGAACCTGCAGGTAGGTAGGTCACCCTGTGGTTTTTTGCTCCCTGCTGAGGGACTGGAGTGTGATGCTGAGTCTTCCTATAGTTTCAGCAGGAGAACGATCATTGGGGGAAACCTGTCACCCTGTGTGTGTGTGTGTATGTTTTTATGTATATACAGTTTATGTATGTATGTATATAAACTTTTATCTGTATGCATGCATATAAGCATATTTATATGCATGTATTTGTAAGTTATATTAATTTAATGTGTGTATCCATTTGTATCTAGGTAACTCTATATATATAGATTGAGATAGGGATCATATATATATATATATATATATATATATATATATATATATATATATATATATATATATAACACGTTTCATCGATGAAGGACGACCAGAGACCTAGCACCACCCCTGTATATGTATAGGACCTGTCTCCTAAATGTGAGTGACTCCACTGAAAACAGAGCTCAGACGGACTGATGTACTCTGTACTGTATAACTTTCTGAATAAAGCTGTAGTTGGACAGTGATACAGTTGCATTTAAATGCCGCAAATCCGCTGCCGGTTGTATTGTTGGCGCTATTTTGCCATTCAAACCATATACTGTAAACCTATAAATATACTGACTGGGTGGTAGGGTATAAGTTGATTAGTTGTGGACGTGTTGAGCTTTGTAACACATACTAAAGTTTATTACCCGCATGGTTACCTTTCTCCTGTTCTCTTCATAAAAAGCAGAATTATTACATTTTTAAACGCCGCAATATTTTATAGTCACATTGCGGTAGCATAAAAAAGCAGTTTATAATAAACTACTGCACTTAAGCTTTCCATTAGTTTAACTATCTGAAATGTCAGCACTTCTGTAGTAAACAAGCAATTGAAATAACCGTCACTTGGGATTAAAATTAAAGAGTCCTTTTCATTCTTGCAGGGGCTTGAACGATTTTTCTCTGTTCTCAAATAATGGCCCCATGTACAGACAACAAAGCTCAATAAAATATTTATAATGAAGACCCCTTCATGTTGCCTCGTAACATGTTATTACCAGTATGTTTTTTATTTTTATTTTGCCTTTGTGTGGGCGCCTGTAAAATTACGCTCATCGGAAAGAGAATTACCAACCAATTTTATTTTTGCCTTCTTGGGGATAAAATAAATTAGCCTGCACATGATACAGTAAATCCATATTAAACCTCTGTGATCTCCCACTGATCATTCCGCTGTCCAAACCTAATTCTAAATTTTATCTCCTTAACACAGATCTGAACTTTAAATGTTAAACGTATCAATAATCCATGCCCGCAAAATCTATAATCTGCATGCAATATCTCAAAGCCACATGTAGATCTCAGTTAAGTGATGAAAGGTCAAGTATTTTCTTTTCTATGCTTAATTCAAAAGGCAGAATATTTATTTAAAAGACTCATCAGTGATCAGTAAGACTTCTACTCATATCTACCAGTTGGTATTTACAAGTGAGCTGCGGTACTTTGGAATAGTTGTTACTGAACCTGGGGGAGAAGGTGAGGCGAATACATTGTGAGAACAGCATATACAGCATACAATTTCTTCATACAAATACTTTGAACATATTTGTGGAACAAACATTGCTATGTAATATGCAAAGCAGACTTCACTGCTGTGCTTAGTGCCACAAACAAAAAAAAACTGCACCAAAAAAAATCAAATGGTGCGCCTTCCCTTCTGAGCCCTACCGTGTACCCATATAGCGTTTTACCACCATATATGGGATATTTCTAAAATCATTAAAAATCATTTTGAGATTTTATCCTCACTTTTTTAAATTCCTGTTACACACCTCAAGGGTTGATAAAGTCAACAATGGTGTTTTGGCTACTTTTACGGGTGCAGCCAGGACTGTTGACCTGGGACTGGACAGAGTGGGGGCCTGGCGCCTGCTGCACGAGAAGGTGTAAGCATGTGGGCCAATGCTTTGAAAGCAAAATATTTATGTTTTTTTTTTAATGTTAACAGTACTCTATCCAGGGGAGGTTTGGGAATTCAAAGTTGCCCTGGAAAAAAATCTGCCACATTTGGGTGGGATCAACTATAGTCAGGGATAAATAAAGTAAACAGGATTAGAACAGAATATGCAAACATATAATGTAGAATAGTTATTTATGGCAATTATGTAAGAGTTAGTAACCACCTATTACTGTCATTATCCTATAGCAGGGCCGGCCACAGAAATCATTGGGCACAGTAAACCCAGATTTTTGGGGCCCCTCCTCAATAGGAGATAATTATATATATATATATATATATATATATATATATATATACAATAAACGGTATAAGGCTGCACTGGTATTCTATTAATACATAGGGTGCTCAGCTTTTCATTTTCACATAAAACCAGTGTTTGTCACCAAACAAACCACGCGAGCACTCCAAATCAATATATGAAGAAATACCTTTACTTAATCCACATTCACCAATGAAGAAACCAAAACATAGAAAAACTTAACAAAAGACTCACTGGGTCACGAGATATTCCACTATTACACACTATATCAATAACCA
>JABWIB010009685.1:4274-19434 GCA_016617825.1 Platyplectrum ornatum | reverse complement strand
TTTTTAAATAGCTTTGTTAAACTAATCCATATAGTCCACATGGGACAAAGAGTGATCCTTGAACCTCAAGGATGGTCGAAATTTGAAAGTGTCCCCAGAATGCTGCAAACCTCCCCCCCCACCACCCCAAATAATTTAGATGGTTCACTATTAAACTGCCTACTTCTAATGTAGAAGGGATATGAACAAATACCAAAACCAAAAATCCAATTCCACTTGAATTCAGGTCAGTGGCATAATGGTTTAATTACTATGTTCAGTCACAATTCTAGAAATACATTCTGTATGCACTGCTTTAATTTAAAAAAATATGATATATGAGCAAATTTGAGTTTTAAATAAAATACAGATGTATTTAAAGAGGCTGTACATAATGACATTTGATTGATGATGCAGGCATAAATAAACAAATCCCTGATCTTACCTGGGTTGGGGAGAGAGCTGGCGTGGCTTCACTAGTTCTAGATTCAGCAGGAGATGGTACAGATCCTTGTGACTCCTGACTAGCTGGCTGTTCTGGAGACAAAGCATCACTGCTGTCTTCATCAAAGGAAGAGCTGTCAGCCACCTTGGTATAATCAACATCTGTGACAGACAAATAACCGATTTTAGGAGTAATTATACTATATAATTATGTAAGCTCAGAAGAGTAAATGAAGCATAATGTAGAAAACTGAGATACAATGATTGTAATGGGGGGGGGGTTTACAACATAACTTTCATTAAGGTGATAGCCAGCTAGTAACCAGGCACAACTCAGAATTAGAACTTATAATAAAGGACAGTGTTCACCGCAGTAACCTCCCACTCACCGTCAGGGAAACCATATTAACAGGTAATCTCTTGTTTCCCTGTCATCTCATGGCAGCACAACCAGTGGGATATAGCCAAGCAACGAACTTACCAGGTGGGTTAACGAAAGTATTTACAATCTTAATTGAGGCGGTCGAACTTTGCCTCTGCTGATGACTGTACATCTTGCCTGTAGTATCTGGAAAATGTGTGAACTTATGCCTATCCAGGAACCTTGCAGAGGTGAGAGACTGATCCCTTCTCAGATCACGATACAGCTATTGCCCTAGTGCAGGGGTTCTCAAACTATTTTGCTCTGGGATCCCATCTGACAAAATTTTTTTTACATGACCCCAGTGAGTTACCACCGAACAATGCCCCTATATAGGTATATATTGCACACTTTAAGAAAAAAAAAAAAAACAAAAGTAAGTATATGTTTTGTACCAAACTATATAGTTTCACGAGGTTAAAAGGGTCTGAAAGGTCCCCTTTAACCCTTTGGACACTGCATTATTTGTGCATCATGACAATTGGCAAACCCCCCCCCCGGTCCCATAACACCAGGCCATCAGTGGACAATGGTCTCACTGAGGAAGTCGCGACCCCATGCAGATGGGGGGGGGGGGTTGTCCCACAGTGGCCCTAGTGATTGTCAAGAGGTGTTACATGCCTATGATTATAGGCTTTAATAATGCAGGTCCTGATCCGCCTGGCGATAGAGGCTTTTGAGGTAGCAGCACAGCCTCTATTCTTGCCTTCCATTAACACAAATAACAGTTTTTTTTTTATTACTGCTGTTCTTTCAATGTAAATTTTGAGTATCATAACAAGAACCAGTGTGTGGAACTTTTTCTCTTTCTCATTTTTTGGGTTAGGACATAATGATGGCAGTATTATCTCCTGGTTGATGTGAAACGTGGAGACCACTTTGGGAAAAAGCTTGGGTTCGTCTTGAGAACTACTCTGTCTGGTAGGAAGTTGAGACATGGTGGTTCTACCCAGAGGGCTTGAAGCTCTGAAATCCTTCTAGCATTTATTGCTACAAGAAAAGCAGTTTTCCATTTTAGAGACGTAAGGGGAATGTCCTCAGTAGGTTCAAATTGGCCTCGCAACCTTTATAAATCTAGCAACATATTTGTTGCTTGCAACATTCATGTCCAAGATTGCTCCAATAGCAAAAATCTGTACCCCAGGGTTCCTACGATCATTCACAAATTTTCTCCCACGGTCCCAGATACCTGATGACATTGTAATTCTGCCCGTGGCTCATTTCTCCATATGTGGTGGGACTGCCCAGACTTGACCGCATTTTGGCGTAATGTTCGGGAGATTGCCTCACGTTTGTTGTGTCCGGATACTCCTGTAGGCCCTGAGTTCTGGATTCTCTCATATACTCCTATGGCGGGCTCCCAATATAAGAGATCTCTACTCAATCATCTCACTAACGCAGCTAGAGCTGTCATCCCTTGCTGATGGCGGTCCACCTCAGCACCATCGCTGGCTTTATTTGGCCATGGATGACATCTTCTCCTCAGCTACAGACAAATTCCTTGAGTTTGCGGCCACCTGGCACCGTTGGCTGGAGTTTAAAGATTCCCCCGAATATCTAAACGCCCTCTCAATGACCTAGCTCCATAACATGGCACATTGATGCTTCTCCGACCATCCTGATTTTCCCTTCACTCTCCCCCCCTCTTCCCTCCCTCCCCACACCGTGTGTATCGCCTTATTGGCCTTGTATTGTTGGTCCATTTTCTCCCGCTATGTTGTGCTTTACTGCACTTCGCTTGTTTATCTGTACATTTAGAGACATTTGCCTGGACCGTCTTCTTATTGATTTGTTACTTGTTGAAAACTAAATAAAGAATTTATAAAAAAAAAAAAATCTGTACCCCTTTGCTCAAGCTGGTCTGAAGAAATTCTAGAATAGATGGAACTTTCCTAGGGGCTTTCTTCTTTGCACTACACCATGACGCATATTTTTTCTAGGCTTATGCCAGTTGAAAACCCCAAGCTGCTGATAGCACATCTATTTGCAGTGCCCGCAGTCCCGGTACCTTGACATGAAAACTGGTACCTTTATGTTTTGGGCAGTCACCATCAGGTCCACCTTCTGGCTGACCCCACCTGTGGGCGATCTTNTCAGACTTCGTCCCACAGCTCCCATTCTCCAGGGAGAAGAATACCTCGGCTCAGGGTGTCCGCAATTACATTTTCTACCTTACAACACAGAGAGCTGTTAGATTTATCTTCTATCTAGAAAAGTAAAGAAGTTGCTTCCTCTAGCATACTCATGCTTTTGGTCCNACCTTGCTTTGTAATAGACAGCCTTGCTGTCTGACTGTATGACCACATGTATGTAACCTATAACTTGGTGGAATGCTCGGAATGCATAGAACACTTCATCTCCCTTAGGTTGGAGTGGTGCCCTCATTGGCCTGCTCACCATGAGCCTTGAATGAGCCTTCCTCTACAAGTGGCTCCCCATCCAGAGGCGCTGGCATCTGTACTTATAACCACAGGGTCTGTGGAAGGAACGACTTGCCGTTGGATAGTCTGTCCCTCTGAAGCAGATCTGAAACAGCCTCATGTGGAGGTTTGCCCATGGTACTGTTTCGATCATGGATGCCATCAATCGGTGCACCCTCATGTATAATTTGGCTGTGATCCAAGTTCTCGATTAGTCATCCCTTATGTTGCACAGAATATGGTCTATTCATTTTTGAGTCAAAGTAACTTTTGTGAGCTTCGTGTCAATGTGTACCCTCAAGTATCTTACCCTGCTATTTGGGCACAGTTGGCTTTTGTCCCAATTTATAAGCCAGCTAATTTCATAACCAGCTAACTTCATAACCTGTACCATGTGCTCCTGGGACTGTTTTTTGGTTCAGGCCGCTATTAGAAGATCATCCAAGTAAGACCATAGCTAACCCTTGAGTTCATTGTTTAACCACTACGATTACCCCAAAATATGGACTATACAAAGAAGATACAGCAGCGTCTTGGGAGCAATGTAGCCACTCTTTACAAGTCTCAATATGACTTTGCAACAAAGTATATCACCCACATAAGTTTTGAATATACACTGTTATTACAGGATTGTTTATAAAGTCTTGAGAAGACCCTCTTGATGATTTTATGTCACAAAAAACAGAGAGAAAAAGAAATATCATGTATGTATTATTATTACATATAATGAAAATACTCAAGAATAATAACAATAAATAAATAAAAGAATAGCAGTCGTACCGGACTGAAAGCACAGCTTTGGCTGGCAATGCGCAGTGAGTGTAGCTGAAACCCGGGAAGCTGATGGAAAAACACACTTGAACACACGGCAAGTTGCTGCTGGACTCGGTCATGGGACACTGCAGAGTAGGTCGGCCGCTGACGCGTTTCGGGGGCTCCTCCTCCTTCCTCAGAGAGATCTCTGCAGTGTCCCAGTGTCTGCAGTGTTTCAGCTACACTCACTGCGCATTGCCAGCCAAAGCTGTGCTTTCAGTCCGGTACGACTGCTATTCATTTATTTATTTACTTATTGTTATTATTCTTGCGTATTTTCATTATATGTAATAAATGTTTTTCTAATGATATTTCTTTTTCTCTGTTTTTTGTGAGATAATAAAAAATCATCAAGAGGCTCTTCTCAAGACTTTATAGACAATCCTGTAATAACAGTGTATATTCAAAACTTATGTGGGTGATATACTTTGTTGCAAAGTCATATTGAGACTTGTAAAGAGTGGCTACATTGCTCCCCAGACGCTGCTGTATCTTCTTTGTATAGTCAACTTTTCAATTTTGTCTCCTTAGACATCTCTATAGTTAAGGCCATGGTGGAGAGGTAGCAGTCTGATGTTTGAGGGTGTGGACAGGTGTGTTTTATACAGATAACCAATTCAAAAAGTTAAAAAGACTTCTCAACTTTTTAAGTGATTAAACTTCATCGGTGTCTGCCCAAATACTTTTTTGCCCCATTGTATCTCTCTCCTTTTATATATTGCGCTATATTCCTGTGTGCTATTCACAGAATCCCAAACCTCTGGATCGCCTGGAGTTGAAACTCTGGATCAGACCCTCACACTCTAGATCAGACACTCAAGACTGCTGTGACAGGTGCAGCAACAGAGGTAACACCTGGGTCTGTCACAGCAGTCTGAGTGTAAATGAGATTGGGGCTATGGAGGAGGGGATCAGGGAGGATGCCTTTCCAGCCAATAACGGCAGTCAGACAAAAAAAGTTAAGCGTCAATGTTAAAGTAGAAAGTAAAAATAATAAGAGTTGCATTTTTAATTGGAATGAGACAAATTAAAAAAATGTATATTGTTCAGTCTTATGAAATTCTGAGAAGTCCTCCAGGGCTGTGGTGTTAAATGTAAGTCATGTGACGTGACCTTACCACATGGTTAAGGCAGGGTAGAGTGGGGCTGCAAAAGGGCACTTCACTACTAAACAGATACTGTATGATTTGATGCAGTAATAGTAAAAGGCGGCGTTATTTGGCTAAAAAACATAATTTTACTTGTATTTTTATAGTATAGTTGTTTAGTTTATGTTACGTTTCATTAGACAAGTGTCCATTGGTGTGTGGGGGACTTCTTTTACTCAGCTTTTGAGTTTGTAGATTTTTGCATAAACCCCACACACCTATATACACTTGTGTTTCCCGAGCCCCACATTTTCTGATGGCAGCCCTGTAGCTAAGGGTTTACAGGGCACAGGAATGAACATATAGTAATAGCAGTTACAATGGGAGTTTGACATGATTAGTAAGAAATAGTAAACTGGTAAAGGCATTAGCAATTTGTGAAACTCTGAAATCAAAAGTCACATCATGCTCTGCCAGTCTGTATATTCTGTGGTAGACTTGTAGTTTCACAACATCTGGGATACAATTGTTTGCCTATGATAGTGGTTCCCAAACTTTCTCAGTCGAGAACATAATTTTTCAAGGCACCCCTAAGACAAAATAATTTCCCATTTTTTTAGCTATTGAGCAAAAATAGTGTAATATACTTCAGATTGATATCAAATCTTGTGTAGTTCTTATAAATTGTGCTAAGTAACACTAGCAATGTGCCGCCACTTTGGAAAAACGTTTGACGGCACACCAATGAGAGATTTGCAGCACCCCAGGGAGTCTAGACACGCAGTTTGGAAACCACTGGCCTACGAGTTTAAATTGTCCTTATTCTGTTGTCTATAGATTGTTTTATTATTGGAAAAAAACAAGATTTCACAAAGTAATAAGGTTCAAAGTAGCACCCACAAACTGTAAGTCATCTTTTATAAAAGGAGAATAAAAAGCCCCATAAAACTAAGTATTAACTTATTATTTTACTAATTAACAATAGTACATAGTAAGTCTGTGGATAAAAGGTTATGCCCACACAGGAGTGAATATTGTGTCATGTTGTGTCAGTATGTGTTCTTACCAATTATGACCTCCTTAATACTGGTTTCCACAGGAAGAATATTTTTAACTACTAACTCCATAGGTCCAGGCCGCTGGGAGATTTTTTCATTTAGATCATCTGCAAGACGAGCTCTTTTCAGTTTTAGCTGTTTGGCTTGTAATGAAGGTTCAGCTGAGGTCTCTGTATAGGGTAGAAATAAGGTAAGTAGATCTGGGACAGACACTGCAATGCATTGTGCATGCTTAATACTCAAAGCTGAGTACACACCATTGTTTTTCATATTCAACTTCTGACCAAACCCAACAACTCCAACCTGCTTAAATGATCCTGTCAACATAACCCTCAACTAATCATTGAAAGACTGACTGTCACTCAAACAAAATTGGAATTGTCTGATATCTGAATGCTTTATTCAATAATTTTTCCGATTCTATGGAGAGTTCCCACTTTGTAAATGGTATAGTGATTGGTGGTCGGACTGAAGGTTTAAAAAATTTTGGACATGAGCAGGCAACCATAATTTGATGTTATGAGCTGCAGGGTTTCATGATTTAACTCAAGCAAATTAAATAATTTTTATTTAAATCTAAATTTTTAAAATATGAAAAAAATATAACTTTTGCTTAAAAAAAGACATGTCCCTTCATATTCAGATTCTGAGGATGATGAAAATCTTAATTTAGGAAGTGAAAGTTCAACTACTAATGGAAATTAATATGAATCTGTAGAAAAATGATTCAATTAAGCTAAATAAGTGGTTCTCAACTTTTTTTCTCCTTCCTCCCATGGCAGCACACCAGTGGGAGTTCATTCCCCAACAGGTCCACACAGGAAAGACACTGGCGGTATAAATTGGCTCATCCCTCCACCCTAGGTGTCTTTTTCCTTTCCTGATTACCTGCACAGGAGAGGCATCACAGGGGAGGCCTCCACCTGCTTCCAGGCGCAGGCTCTGCAGTGTCTCAGGAGCGACGGTTCTGTCGGCGGTTAGCGCTGACATGATCCGTCGCCAACTCTTTGTAGCCGGCAGCAGCACTTCACGCAATTTAAATGCCTGTTCTCCTGCCCCTACTTTCAGTATGGAGGATAAAAGCTCCATAAAGAAGTATGGGTAAGCCTGGCAGTGGTTCCTCCCCTGATAAAATAATTATGAATGTTTTTGGATTTATTTTATTTACTCTGCTTTTGTAGATCCGAATCTAGTAGCACCAGTCTAAACAGAAAAGGCAACGCATCACTATGCACAATTTGTGACACAGACCTGCCGGACAATTACAGTGGAAATGTATGTCAGACTTGTTTAACCAAAGAGGTTCAGAATCCATCGCCTCAGATGTTGGAGTTTGTCAACCTGTGGAAAGCTACCCTGGCAGATTCATTTGCATCCAAGAAGGAAGTGAGGGCGCTGTCCGCTAAGCTAGGTCTCTGGGAAGCGAGTTGGAGGAGCCCCAACAACAACATTTGCAACAACAACAGCAGGAACAGGCGCAGCTGTTGGAGATACCTGGTGACTCAGGGAGGAAGGTCAGATACATTAGGAACCGAAAGTCAACCCAGATTTAGTCTCCAACTTGTTAAAGTATATGTATAGAACCCTGGAAATTCCAGAGTCACCTCAGGATGCCATATTATTACAGGACCTCTTATTCAAAGAGACACGTAAAAGAGACAATTTTTCCCTCTCTTTATTTTTGGAAAAATCTTATCGCACAAGAATGGNATAATCCAGACAAAAGACTACCCACACCTGCAAGAAGTTCAAAAATGTATCCATTCATGCCTGAAAATTTTCGTAAGTAGAAGGAAGAGGTGCCTAAAGTGGACACAGCGATAGCCCACCTGACCCACAGAAGGACATTGCCCTTGGAAGATTTAAACATATTCAAGGACCCAATGGATAAAAAGATCGAAGTGGGTCTGAAAAAGTTACACCTGGTATCAGGATTGGCTCTGAAACCAGCCACTGCCATTGCTACCACAGCCTGTGTTGCCAGGAACTGGTGTCAGTCTTTGGAGGCAGACATTTCTGAAAGAGTTAGCCGTACAGGAGTTATGATAACTGTACAGGAGGCTGTGCGGGGCAGTTGGGGACATCATCCATATTTTCTGGTCCTGCCCGGAGATACAGTCATTTTGGTCTCAGGTCAATGCACTCATCTTGGATGTCTGTCGGACTGACCTTGCTCTCACCCCGGAGATCTCGTTGCTGCATCTTTACCCTCCCTCTTTCCCTCCTAATAAGCGATATGTCCTTGGGCATATCCTTTTGGCGGCCATAGGCCAAGCCTGGAAATCTCCTCTTCCCCCTACAATCGCTAAGGTTATAGCAAAAGTTAACTTTCATTTTAATATGGCAACTCTGGATGCACCTTACTCCCATAAACCAGCTTCCTCCCTGCTCAAATGGTTTTGCTGGGTGGAATATGTGTCCACTGCTTCGGTCCCACAGTCTCCTCCCCTCCCCCTGGGTCCTGAATCCCCACACTCTGATGTGTCCTCTCCTCACGCCCCCGTCTCCTCTCCCCTTGCCCGCTAGGTAGGCCCCCGTTGACTACTGATATTTTATTAATGCACGCCTCTTTTCCTATTGTTAATTCTAGGCCTAGTTTGGTTATTGTATTTTGCTGTACTGTTAATGTAAATCACGCCCTCTCTGTTTTTGCTCTTGTATACACCAAACTGTTTCCGGTCCCCCCCCCCTCCTCTACTCCCCCATCCCTATGCGTTAAAATATAAGGTTGCATTTTTGGTTACCATGTTCATTGTTCCTATTTGGCTGTACGTTTAGCATCTGCAATGCTCTGAGCTGTACTTTGTTGTACTACTTATGCCAACTCTAAATAAAAATCTATTATGAAAACTGTACAGAATTACAATCCGCCATTGACTTTATATGTGAAGCTTCTCTGGACTCAGTAAAAGTTTCACCAAAAGTAGCAGCCACGGCAGCAATGTCCAGAAGGGCCCTATAGCTCAAGCCATGGGTAGCGGATAATCAAGACTTGCCTCATTACCCTTTGAAGGAGAATCTTTTTGGCGAGAAGATGGATGATATTATATCCAGGTCTTCTGGAGGAAAATCTATCTGGCTACCACAAGACAGCGCAAGAAGAGGGACCATGAGAACATACACTCAGAAATTCAGAGAGGCCAGAACGTGCAGACCAGGAAGAGCTTTCCGAAGAGGCCAATCATCGGCCTCTAGACATAATTTTCGTCACTTTCGAGGAAGAGGTACCTGGGCTGGAGGCCACGCAGTTTTCCAGTGACATCAGGCGGCCTTGGGAGAGAAGCAGTAGGTGGAAGGCTCTCTCTTTTCCTAGAGGCATGGGAGAATTCCACCACGGATCATTGGGTAAAATACATTATCAGGTCAGGTTACAAGCTGGAATTCCAGACTTTACCGCCAAATAGGTTTCTCAGATCCCCTTGCCCACAGAAGGGACCACACCTAGAAGCCCTACTTTCCAGNCTACAGGAACTGGCAGATCAGAACGTCATCAGGCCTGTTCCCTGGGATCAAAGATAACCAAACCGAATGGGTCCTTCAGGACCCTCTTGGATCTCAGAATCAGCTACTGAACATTAAAACATTCAAGATGGAGACTCTGAAAAGCATTCTACCAGACATTCGACCAGGTATGCACCTAACTTATATAGACTTGAAAGACACATATTTGCATGTGCCTATTTGTTTATCCCATTAGAAGTTTTTGAGATTTTGTATTCTGGACAATCATTTTCAATTCACAGCATTTCCTTTTGCACTTTCTACCTCACCCAGAACATTCACAAAGGTCCTTGTTTCAGTTATTGCAGAGCTAAGATTGCAGGGTATTTCCATCTTTCCTTATTTAGACGACATTCTAATTACAGCTCCATCCAAAAGGTGTTCGAACAACATACTCTCCAAGCAATAACGACCCTACAGAAGTACGGCTGGCTGATAAATTGGGAGAAAAGCCAGCCCTTTTCTACCACAAAAGGTGAGATATCTGGGGGTCTGGGTGGACACTGTCTTATTACCTGTCTTTCTTACACAGGACAGAATCCCAAATATATTGTCCACCATACAGGAAATCAGGACCAGAAGGTGGATAACGTCCGGAGAATGCATGAGGTTTCAGGGGATGAACAGCAAGAACACAACAGAAGCGGTGGCATGGGCACGTCTCCAGACCTGTTTCCTACGCCAGTGGAACAGGGACAGTACCAACTTGTCCCAACAGATATATATTTCAAACAGCCCAAGACAAGACCTAAACTGGTGGCTTCTAGATCAATTCCTGCAGGCTGGAAAATTGTTCCAATGGCATCCCACGATCGTAGTAACTACCGATGCAAGTGCTTTCGGATGGGGTGCAGTTTGTCTGGGAGAATGGAAACAGGTCAAATGGACAGATCAAGTAAGTCAGTCTCGTTCAAACTTAAGAGAAATGAAGGCGGTTACTCTGGCATGCAGAGCTTTTCATCACAAGCTAGTCTGAGCCAAAGTTCTGATACAAACAGACAACAAGACGGTAGTTTCCTACATAAACAACCAGGGAGGAACAAGGAGCAGGAATATGCTTACCGAAGTCAGAACTCGCCTGTTATGGGCAGAGCAACATATATAGCGGGACATATAAACCTAGTGCCGGACCATCTCAGCCGGAACACCGTGCTACCAGGGGAGTGGCAACTGAAAGATACCATCTTCCAAAGAATCATAACAATGTGGGCTATGCCACAGGTAAATTTGATAGCTTTAGAGTACAACAAGAAAGTCCCTCACTATTTCTCCAGGTACAGAGATCCTCAGGCTCTAGGAATGGATGCTCTCTCTAGTCACTGGGAATTTTGGATTGCTTATGCATTCCATCCTATTCCCCTCATCCCTCGGTTACTTCGAAAGATAGAGGAAACAGAGATGGAGTTGATCGCGATTTTCCATTATTGGCCTCGGAGATCGTGGTTCACAAAGGCATGCAGGATGTCTGTTGTCGCACCGTGGAGACTTCCGTGCCCACCAGACCTACTTCACCAGAGAGGGATTTGCCATCCACATCCAAGGACGTTGTGCCTGACAGCCTGGTGGTTGAGAAGCGAAAGCTTGCATCGCTAGGCTTCTCAGACAAGGTAATTTCCACACTTTTAAAATCCAGAAAACCTACTACGTGTAATACCTACAGTATAGTCTGGGAAAAGTATGCTATGTGGTGTAACCAAAAACAAAAACAGCCTGACTTGATTCCGGTAATTCTTACAAGAAGGACTAGATAAAGGTTTGGCTGCAAACTCTTTAAAAGTTCAGATATCGGCTCTCAGTGCCACATCAATTTTGCTAGTAATAGATATATGTCTAAACTCATCCAGGCTGTAAACAGAGTAAGACCGGCTATTAGATCACCTGATTTAAATAAAAAAATATTATATTTTATTTATTTTTAAATTCAGAATTTAGTGCAACCCTGATGGATGAGCAGCCACGAGGGTACACACTTATGCAATGTATGGCCAACAAGCCAGAGGTTGAACTGTATGCAAATTGTACGTACCGTATATACTAGATTAGAAGCCGATCCGAATATAAGACTAGGCTCCTAATTTCACCATAAAAAACAGGGAAAAACTGACTGGCATATAAGCCGACCCCCAGTATCCCCATCATGTCTGTGTCACAGATGCACAAGGCTGGCATGTGTAGATGATTTTTTGGCACAGGACACTGCATCTCTGAAGACAGGGCATCTATTTCACTGAAAACCCGTGGGGGGGGGGGAGAGACTGTCTGATGTAAAAGTTGCTGTTCCTTATGTGAAAGATCCTGTGACTTGCTGGTAACTGCTACACATGTGACAGACGCAAGTCACAGGATCTTTCTATCAATGTCTTAGAGATCTTCAAACAATGCCAGCTCCAGCTAGTGTTAGTGGGGTGAGGAATGCTGCTTCCTCTGTGATAAATCATGACCTGAGTATAAGCCGAGGGGGTATATATGGTATCTTAAGCTTCTAGAGAAAAAAAAAACATTTTAAACTCAAAATTTCATAGTATACAATCCATTCACATAATAATTTCACAAATTTATTCTCCATTATATATAAAAAAATTTCAACTAAATATAAATAAAATAAAAAAAAGATGCAAAAAGCAGAGAGAAGGGCTAATGAATATATTTTTAAGCACAGCCAGTGTTGTAAACTTCTGGCATCAAATCATTTATACAGCAAAGCAGGGCATCTTAAAGTTCTACCCCATTGTGGCAATGTAAACAAAGGTGAAAAGAAGTTTCAAAGAATTTTAAATAATTGCCATATATATCAACTGATATTGCAGGGTCTTTTCCTTTGAATACATTAGTTGTTCTATCTGGAGCTAGATTTTTACATACTATATAAAAAGGTTATATACATACTAAAAACATACAACATTAAAATAAAATTCCTTCATTACGATACATTTTCCTTTGTCCAGAATTAAGGCCTCTATTCTTTTTCTTGGTAGCATAGTATAT
Source organism: Platyplectrum ornatum (assembly GCA_016617825.1). NCBI lineage: Eukaryota > Metazoa > Chordata > Amphibia > Anura > Limnodynastidae > Platyplectrum > Platyplectrum ornatum. Next base: position 6,725 of record JABWIB010009685.1, on the reverse strand, counting down.
TTGCAATCATAAATGGCTCATGCTCTAATCCAGATTTGCCTTTTCCAATGAACAGACAAAACTCACTTGTTACATAAAAATAAAAGATTGTTGTACATATTGTTAAAAAGAATTAATACTTAAGATGCTAAACCACCTTCAGCCTCATTAATACAGACAATTTCTGTACCTTCAAGTATATGCATCCTCACAAGCTCTGAGCGTTCAGGGCGACACCTAATCTTTCGCTTTAAATAGTCTTCAGTCTACGAAACAAATGTAACAGAGTTAGTTATTAACATGGAATAAAGCAGGAACAAACAGCTGATGCCAACATTACACAATGGTAAGTTTTTGCTTGCTTGATCATATAGAACAAAGAAGAACCCAAAAAAGTTATTGTGTCCACAAAACTACCATAAATTCAAAGTGCTGATGTGCTTCACTACGAAGCAGATTACCACGGATCAGCCTACAGTATGGGCATGTTAAAATATGTTGCAATGCCTACAGGCATAATAATATACAAACCATACGGGGGTCTTTTGATTTGACATTTTACACAAATATGTGCTAGGTCTTTATGAACAAAAGAATACTTGATGATTAACATTTTTACGGCATAATATGTTGAAAATGCACAGAAAGAATAGAAAATATTAATTCCATTAAAATGCAATCTAAAGTTTTTTAAAACCAAACTCAGTCCTACCATCGCTCTAAGAGTGGTTTCAGAGAATCGATTTCTATATGCTGATGGAGGATATTGTCTCCTCAGCAGAGGACAAATTTGCAGCCTTTAGGGCCACATGGTGTAGCTGGATGGAATTTAAGGCCAGTATTGAATATCAGACAATCCTCAGTTAGTTTTTCTCCCTCCTCACCTTGTGACGATTCAGCGTTGGCAGTGCTTTGTTTTGCTTCTCTTATTTCTTATTCAGCATCATAAGCCTCCCCCCCCCACCGCCTCCTTTCTCTGTTCTTTTTCTTTCCCCCATATACTTATCCTTTCTTTAGTGTGCCTTTCTGGTGACTCAGAACTCCCTGATGTCCCTTTGGGGTGTTGCCATCTCTGGCCGGGCTGAAGTGCTTTTGGTTGTCAGCCTCTTTGCCCAGTTCAGGCTATATGTGGTTGTCTACTGGCCCATAACCCTTTTATTACAATTGCTCTCCACTTTATATGCCTGTACAGCTGTATACTTGGTTATTGTGTCACCATGCCGTAATGTATCGTACTGTTTGTACATACTGTCTGTTTGACTTGGATAATCTTTAAATAAAGAAATTACAAAAAAACTAACTCAGAAATNATTATTATATAGCATATATTGATGCCAGAATCATATTCAACAAATACAAATTACATGATCAATATAATATTTGAATAATCCTACATCCATAAATCAAACGTCATTGTGAAAGCATCATGGGGAATAGATCTCGACACAAGAAATCTATTTTCACCTTATAGAGCATTAAGGAATTGGACTGGATCCAGACTTTCTATAAAAGTAAAGTTATCCACATACTAGGAACAGAAAACGTATCCAGAGTTACATACTGGGGCAAAGGGTGGTGGTACATACGGTGGGAGGGGTGTATTTAAATACTACAGTAAACCCTTATTTACTATCCTGTGTTTTGCACCGCCCTTTTTTTTGCTCCAGTAAAGGGAAGTGTGGAAAACTTAAGCCAAGCTTGGAGTTTTGTGCGTCAATGCGTGCAAGGGGAGCGGTTTATCCTCACATGAACAGTAATCTGAATAGCATGGGCTTCCAGATTTATATTAAATTAAATAAAGCATATAAAACCCCCAATTTAAGTCTTAATTATATGTTTTCCTTAAATAATAATTACTGTAAAATTGTAAACCTTGTTTTGTATATTAATGATCAATTTTATTGTAATATTAATATGAATGGCGTCATTTATTAATAGTTACTAAATGTATAGTTCTTTTACGTACTACTATATTTTATTTGTGTTTAACCATTTTCAGCTTACAAAACCTTTTTCCTGTTGTGATTTTCTCTCTACCTGATATCAGTGTTAAGATTTTCCAGTGTTCAGTCCTTTAACATTGGTACAGCATATGGGGTATCAAACAAGTACAGAGGTAGCATCACATAGGCATTAGCATAAACAGACAGAGCAGATCAGGAGTGATATGTGGAAAAAACAGTACAAAGACGGCCATATATAAAAACATTGGCAGTAAGTTGACAGTTGGCAGTAAGTTGGCAGTAAACAGTTGGTGACAGAACCCACTCGTAAAGATAATATCTTAGATTTGGTACTTACAAATGGTGATAGGGTCTCAGATGTTAGTGTTGGAGAAAATATAGGATCTAGTGATCATCAGGCAGTATGGTTTAATATAAAAACAGAGAGAGGCTCAGGCCACACAAACACAAACGTGCTCCATTTTAGAAAAGTAAATTTTCTACAGTTGGAGAAATGTGTTGGTGAGTC